>JAQQZT010038920.1:0-11346 GCA_030068275.1 Clarias platycephalus | reverse complement strand
TTTCAGCATTAAAGATTCAACACTTCATACAGTCGTCTTGAGTAAATCCACTGTGGTTACAACACCTGTTGCTGTATGAAAACGGTTCAATGTTTTCTTAATCTTACAACAACATACTTGTTATATCTAATTGATCACGGTTAGCTCACGGTCAAAAAACTTGTGTTCTCCTAAGCTTCCGTATCCAAGACTGAACTATTTTACCATGCAAAAGTCATGCAAACGTGTAACAGTGGAGTGACATCACAGACTAACCTACGACAGTCAAGATGGATGCTTAACTAACAAAACATAACAGTGAATGCTTAAAAATTAGATAAATGCTTAATGCTTAACTGATGAAAAAATAAGTAAATTAAAAGAATAAAATAAAATAAAACAAACACAACAACACATTCTATTCAACAACACAGCTATCTTGAAACCCCAACTGACACTTTAAAATCACTCCTGATATTATTAATCTATTCTGATATTATAGTCAAAGATTGATCTTGGGAAGTCATTTTGAGTTGTAATAAACAAGGGTGGCAAAGTAGCACCTTTACCATGGTGCCGTGTTGTGCTTTCCCCAACCAATTAATTCCTGCCAGTGTACACACAGTCACTTCCCCGGCTCAACACTCTCCTCTGGGTCCTGCAGTGGCGCTTGCACACTTCATATTTATGAACATTGTATGTGTCCCTGATGACAGAACAATAATGAAGACAATAAATAAAGACACTGACCATTAACAGACTGTATTTATTCATTTGTTTTTATATATTTCATATTATTATGAGGTCTTTATTAGAATGGCATAATGTAATAATGTAATAATATTTTCTCATCTGACTCTCAGCCTCTCAATCTCCAACCCAGCCTCCACAAAGCTCCACAAACCGTCATGTGGTGAGTTTTGTGTGTGTTTGTGTGAGTGTGTGTTTCTTTTTAACAAACCCCATAAACTGAGTGAGACACAACCTGTGTTAGAAGGTGTGTGTGTTCCTAATGTGTCCCAAGAAGAACTAAACTTAAAAGGGGAGAGAGACTCATGAGATATAAGTCCTGATAACTCAGCACTAAATAAAAATAAATAAATAAATAAACAAACCAAGAGAAGCCAATGAAAACACAATAAAAGAAGAAACGCATAAAATTAGGACCATTAGGGATAAACCTCTGGCTCCTCACTACAGAGAAGTAACTAGGCAAATAAAACCAATATTTCCTTTTCCTCTCAAAGGGATAGAACCTGAAGGTGGCACCAACTATTACTACTATTACAGAGGTGTTAACAATATCATAATGACCTCATACCATCCCATTAATGGAACCTATAGACAATGGAAGAATGGCACTGTAACAGGTTCAATCTTTTTGCACGGGTGGCACCACAGACATGAGGCGATGTCTTAGGGGTAAAAGCAATTTTATTAAGGAAAATGGGGAAGGAAAGTGTTTAAAGGGGGGAGGAATAAAAAAAGGGCAGGAAACGAGTGCACGTGCAGGTCCATGGGCAATGCTCCCCTGGCATGCGGGCACTGGGCTGGCGACTGGAGCCCTGGAGCATGCGGAGGTAGCACTTCTTCATGCTCCCCAACAATGACCCCTCCTGCTGATACGAGTCAAGACTGCTCCCCCTCCTGGCTCTCTGAGCGCGACCACAGATGAGTGTCCCCTTTTTGATGTCCGTCGGCTGAGCAACTTTCCTGGCTGGGATCGTCGGCCTTAACGCGATCCACTCAGTGGCCTTTTCCTCTTCGACTGTGGGGATGCGAAGGCGGACTCTTAGTGGTCGTGAAAGTTCCGCAGGAGTTCTTTCCCACACTGCCCTCCCCGCAGCGATCAAAGAGTGGTCTCACCTTTAAAGTCTCACAACACAACATCGCCCCGCTTGCATGCCACTCACTTATGGCTCCACCAAACGACTCTTTGTGTTGTTTCTCCACGCCTCAGTTTTATAGCACGAAGAAAGCCCGAGATGCATTAATGTTAATTATCACGAGCCAGCTCGATCTGGTGGCCCCGCCCCTTCTCAACACCTGCAGAAGGGGGGGTCGTCTATGTAGGGAGCCTTTGGAGTGAGAGAGGAGCGACAACAGAAACGTTGTGACAGGCACATACAGTACAGTATGTCCCACATGAGCTGTCTCAAATACACAGGTATACTGTGTTCTTTCCAAGTGAACAGAAATAATTATATTTACCTAATCCAGTTGATTTGAATTTACAACTGTGTGAAGACATCAATCACATGCAAAAGAAGGGATAATAACTGGAGCATTCAAGAGAGAGTGACGGAGGTATTATCCAAAGAAACACATGTCAGTATTTACAGTGACATTAATTATTTGCATTGAATGTAGTCATGTAGCACCTTTATATTCATAAGAACATTCAAAGACTAACAAACATGATTAAGAGAAAAGTGCACGAGAGAGAGAGAGAGAGAAAGAGAGAATCACAATCATCCATGCAGCCCAATACCACTTTATATTAGGTATTTCCTTCCCTTCTTTTGTATCAATAAAGATTCTTCTTTGACTGTACGTTCTCTGTTTATTATTATTATTATTATTATTATTATTATTATTATTATTATCTTTTGCTTTTTGCTTTCCTTCTTCAGTAGTTTTTATCCCTAGTGTGACTATATTTTTATGTATTTATTTCTGCTGTTATTATGTGACTTGATTCTGAGCGTTGGCAATACGAGTGTATGCAGGAGCCATCATACAATTCATATAATATTGCTGTGATTGGGGAACACTGTCCTGGGGAATGTGTCATCTGTCACCTCATATTATTGTTTTTGCCTGCTTAAATTATCTACCTGAGACAAAATATTAATTATTATAGAAATTCAAATGACTTCAAACTGACTTGAACAATCATGTTTCTTTTCCTTCTTGCTCTCAGGTTCGGAATCCTGATTATGTTTATGAGGAGATTGAAGACAGCAAAAGCATTTCAAACACACTTTACTCCACTGTTTTGCCCCCTTCAACACCCTCCAAAATTAATTACAACACAGGATTACCCACAGTTCCCTCTGATCAAATAGAAGGCATTTATTGTACATTAGATTACCCATCAGATTCTCCTGATCAGGACATCTACTGCACAGTGCAGTGACCCACAATTCTCTCTGACACATCACCCAATGCTGCTCCACTATCAGGTCGAGCACATCCAACAAAACAAGAACATCTCATGTGACTACTGTATGTTAATGTCACTGGATTAGAATAGTTAGTATACTAAAGCGTGATAAACAACCTAAGGCAGCTATCATACTAGGCATGATCGAGTCCATTATTATTATTATTATTATTATTATTATTATTAATAATAATAATAATAATAATAATATTTTCTTCTTGCTATCATCATTATGACTATACCATATGTATGTATATGAATATGGAAATGTATGTGCATGGACATAACATGTGTCTAGCCTCTTTGTGCGTGTGTGTGCGTCTGTGTGCTCGTCTGTGTGTGTTAGTGTGTGTGTTAGTGTGTGTGCATGCATGTTTGTGTGTTTGCTCAAAGTCACCTGCATGTTTAGGTGTGGGAGAGAAGTATAGACATGTGCTTTTTTATACTAATTTTAGTATTACACCCTTAATTTTAATTTTTGACTGGGAACACCATGAGTGTATAAAAGTTCCATAAAACAAACAAATTTTTATACTGTATTTTGTGTTCAAATGCCATGTGTGAACAAAGTCATTGAACCTCATGAGAAATTAATAAAAAATGACTGCACCTTTTTAGACAGCAAACATGTAAATCGGTCAGATTTGACCGGGACACAGCATGAGGGTTAATTAATGTATTTTTTTCTCTGAGCCATCTAAACTGAATGGAGGTTCCAGGATGGTCCAGTTGATGTTTCAGCCTGTCCATACGCACCCTGGGATCCCTGAGTTATTGTTCTGGGAGGGACAGAAGGAGTTTCAGGGTTGGTCCCTAAAATCCAAAAACCACTGCACTTCTTGACTGCTTTGCCCAAATAAACAAGCTCCCTCTTTGGGGTTGGGTAGCTGATTAGGAGGGGAACAAACAATGGGCCAGTCCTCTCTCGTTGGGGTTGAGAGCAGCAGTGCGAGAATGCTGGTCAGCCACAACTTTTCAAGCAATAGAAAAGATAGACCTAGGTACAGTACAGTATGGTCCACGGACCATCCTGGAGCCCCATAAATAAACAAACCCTCACCCAGCTTTATTTATTACAACAAGCTGAGGGCCACCTATTTTGAGTTATATCTTCCTTCTTTTTTTCCTCTTTTGTTTTTTCCTTCATGCTCTCCTTCCTTCTCTTTTTTTCCTTCGGTGTCCTCCGTCTTTGATCCCTTATTTCTCTGTTCCAAAGGCAACCCCTCCACCCATTCCCCCATGGGTCACATAAGTCTTGTCTATTCATCATCTGTCTTGTATTTGTTGTTTGTTTGTCTACAAAGTGATATCTTTTGTTGTAAAATAAAAAAATATATATAATATATAACTAAAAAAGAGGACAAGCATGCCAACCTTCACACAATATTGCTAAAAAGATTGAAATTTCACAGAAAGCGTTAACATTAACCCTCTCATCTGCCTTAATACTTCATCAGCTACTGTATGTCTGTTTAGTTCAGAGGACGAGATCAGCATGTATTGTTCACATACACAAAGATATCAGATCAGACAAGATATGATGCTGTGGTCTAATGAAAGCAGTCCACTTCAATGTGTAGGTACCATGCTGTAGCATGCTCAAGGACATATTTGCAAATATATAATTTATAATCAATGTTAATATGTTAATGTTATGTGATGTAAATGTTATGACAGATCAGCATATACAGTGTAAGTCAAAAACACATCTGAAACCAAATAAAACATGCTGTCACTCACTCACTCATCATTTATACCATTTTAAACTTGTATTGTAGGTCAGAGGAGGCCTGGTGCCTATCCCAGGAGGCTTAAGGCACGTGGTGGGGTACACTCTGGACAGGGTGCCAATCCTTCGCAGGGTACACACACATGCACACACTCATTAACACACTATGGGCAATTTATGAATACAATTTAGCCTAATCTGCAAGTCTTTGGACTGTCGGAAAAACCAGAGAGCCCAGAGGAAACCCACTAAACACGGGGAGAACATGCAACCTCCATGCACACAGAGACGGGAATCGAGCCTGGCTGGGAATTGCAACCGGACCCTGGAGATGCAAGGCCACTACAACACCATGAACATGCTGTAAATTTCGACTATATCATTGTAGTATTATAAATTGTAGCAAAATTATACACAGCTGTAGCAAGCACTAAAACAAGTAACTGGGAGTCACAATCTGAAGAAAAGTAACGATAAGAACACAAACTCACAGGCTCACTGAATGTAGATGTTCACAAATTCACAAAGCATTAGTACAGTGTTAAATACATTCATGCTGTACTCATTTGATCATACTGTACGTGATTTAAATATAGGTTTCAACAAAAAAATGTCTCACAGTCTCATGAATTTGTTGTTTCATATTTTGGATATTATTAATAAAAAAATGTATCTAATCAGATCTTTCAGCTCCTCATTAAGGACTTTTATTTTTTTCTTTCTGTTCACTCAAGGTTTGCTCCTATTGTGCTCTAGAGGGCAGTAGAGACCTTAGACTGCAGTAGTAATCTTTTATCACAATGACTTGAAGGTGTGTATGTAAGGATTGGTGTGATCTTCTCACTAACAATGCAGTTAACATCTGCAGTACTTGTACTCTTTAGCATATAATGAAATTGCAAAATTTTCCAAGAAAAAAAAAACTGTGTACTTCACAACAGGCTGTTTTCATTCTATGTAATTTAGCCTAATTTATCTTAATCTTATTATTAGTTAAATTTATCTGTTTATTGTTTAGTGTTGTGTTTGGAAATGTTCCTCAAGTGCTTTATGATAAAGATTTTTCAGAGTAACTTGCATGCTCATCATTTCACACTCACTTCCTGAGTCATTGTATGTTAGTGGTCTAAAAGTGGAAGTGCAAATGATGCTTCTGTACAATCCACAAAAGACACTATACATTCACAGAGACACCGAGGGCATTAAAAAATGCAATCTGTCTGAACTTAAGGGAACAGATAGGAAATTCTGCACATTCTGCCTGATTGTAGGTTTGTAAAAGAACAGATTACTAGTCACTGAGCATTTGTTATATACACACACATGTATTGGAGATTATTTCAGAATGTTACACCATGGTGCTGGATCATATTTAACTCGAATGTATATTATTCTCCAGCTGGTACTGATGCTGTAACTACAGTAACTGGATACAGAAGACGATCAGTTCAGATTAAATGCTCCTATGACTCTGCGGTGCTATGCTGCTGGTGTGCTGTGGTGGCCGGTACACAATGACATTGGTAGTGAATGCTTTGGATGCCGTGGGTTTGGGATCTCTGTGCATCAGATTGGTTTGACTGGTGCTTCCATGGGTGGTGATCAGATTGGGATCTAGAGAGTTTGGAGGGTAGGTCGGTGGCCTTGTGGTCTTTGCCTGTTTGGTGGTGAGCTGTGGTGCACTGGGTGTTCTGGTGCTTTTCGCTCATGGCCAGCATTGACGTTTATTTGTGCTACATTGGCTTTTCTGTGGAATAGAACCAGGCAGGCTGGCCTTTGGTTCTTGTGGGCATGGATGACCCTTGGGAACTCAGAAGCCTGTAACCTATTAACTGGTGTAGAATAGATGCTTGAGGGTTTGATTCCCAGCTTAGGTGTTTGTGCATGGAGCTTGTATGTAAAAAAAAATTACAAATAAAATAAAATCATATGAGCAAAGAGGCCTCACCTCAAGCTGTTGCTGCAGTGGTAAGTGATTCAGGACTCTGAAGTGATTAAGATCTCCCAGAACAGGCTGTGGCAAGTATTGTTCATCCATCATCAAATATATGAGGCTGAATTCTTGTAACAAATAACAAGGCAGAAGGCAGGATTTATGGGAAAAAGTAAGAAACCTAACTTAACCTCGAAGCTGCTTCTTCTTCCAGCAGAAGCAGAAAAGTGTTAATCTGATCAAGCTTGCATTTGCTTTGAGAATATAAACACACACCTAATCGAATCAACGTCAGAGTAAACTGTTACGGTGGAATCTTTAATCAGAAAGATTTCTATAAGATTGAAGAAATATTGTACATGAAAATTTACCTAATAATGAAATAAAAACTAATCTCTAATGTAAAACTAATGTACAGAACATGTTTTTTTTTTTTTCTTTTTTACAACGTTACATTTTACTGTTTGTGTGCTGTAATTCACAACAAACTGTGAGAGGGAATGTGCATTACAGGTTACACTGCAGTACCCTGTTTTTACAGCAGCTGAGGTTGACACACAAAGACACACACACACCATGGTTTTCTGTCACTGGCTCAAAAGTGGAAGTGGATGAGGCACTTTCTACTAACACCACAGTGACAGAGATAGAGACAGTGAGGGTCTGATAACGAAGACAACCTTACTCATTTTTATTTCATGAAGTAAAGTTTGTGAGTCTGGATGTAGAATGGAGATGGTCCTCATCTTCACCTTCTGCCTGATTATAGGTAAGTACAAACACTTCAAAAGTTGAGTATTTTCTATTGAGTCTAGCCGAGAGCTTATAGTCCTGTTATAGGACGTGTATTATTATTATTTCTTTATTATTATTATTATTATTATTATTATTAATAATAATAAAGGGGGTGGACACAAAATGAATGATAAGTGAATCACAGTGTAAAGAACGCAAACACACATGCGCGCGCGCACACACACACACACACACACACACACACACACACACACACACACACACACAAATAGGGGGCTGGGAGATTATACACAGTGTTACACACATGGCTTCAATTTACATAAGACTGATCACTTTGTCAATTCAATAAGAAAGTCTTTAGCAGGAGTCCAAGCACCAATTATTCAAAGTGTAGCTTTATGAAAATTAAAATGCCTAAAAAATAGGCATGCCATACAGATGCCATGTGGGTATCAGCTTCAAACCAACTTTACAAAATAGTCTTTGTTACGGCAGTCAAAGCTGCCATTGATATTCTTTTTTATTGTAAACCAAGAATAATATTAGAATATTGCATATTTTTACGTTTTATCATTGAAGCAGAATGAAATATCGATGAAGTAGAAATATTATTCCAAATAGTCTTCCAATCAAGGTCGACACCAAAATCTCTAAACTCTCTGGACCGCACTAGAAAAGAGCCTATGACAGGATCTTTATGATGTGCATGATTTAGATTATTAGTTTATGAGTGTTTGTTATTTAAAATACCTGTCTTGTGTATTGGAGAATTTACGGTAATATAGTACACACACACACACACACACACACACACACACACACACACACAGTTTTTTTGTTTTTATTTTGGTCTTATATGTTACACCATGGTCCTGGATCATATTTCATTCCACTGTATATTATTCTCCAGCTGGTACTGATGCTGTAACTACAGTAACTGGATACAGAGGACGATCAGTTCAGATTAAATGTCCCTACACATCTGGATATGAAAAGAACAACAAGTATCTGTGCAGAGGTAAATGTCCCTATATTGGATATAGAGACGTTCCTGTTCAGTCTGGATCTCCTGCTAAAGACCCCAGATTCTCTCTGTATGACGACACAACAGCCAAAGTCTTCACCGTCACCATCACTGATCTGAGACCAGAGGATGGAGGAACTTACTGGTGTGTGATAGATCAGATAGGGCCTGATAAATACACAGAGATTCTACTGCTGCTTAAAACAGGTGAGTGTTACACAGAGGAGAGTAAAATAATATTACATTAATTTATTAATCATGAACATATTGTCATTGAGCTTTTGTAATGTCATACAATTACATACTTTTTACATTATGATTTACATTTACATCTGAAAATCTACATGTTTATGCTAAGCTACATAAGGCAGTATGTTAGCAGGATTAGCAGTGTTATCTACATGCCAACCTAAAATATATAAGTGACAATGAAACTCGATTTCTGAGGGAAAGATAAACTCCTCCCACTTTCCAGAACATTCTGTATAGCACGTGCCATCTTGCACACACGCAGGAAACTCACTGAGTCTGGTTGTGTGTGTGTGTGTGTGTGGGAGTGGACCTGTGAGTAGATTACCCAGACTGGTACCCTGTGAATAGCATGTGGGCATGTCCTGTCTCAGGGCATTATTAGATAATGAAGTGAGACAGAAAGACTGTACCGCTCCTTGATTAATTTGTTTATTTAAAAGTAGACACTTTAATCTTTGTATAGATATATTTCTCATGTCTGTGTTTGCAGTATTAGATGAGTTTCAGAAACGGCGTTTATTATAATTTTTTATGTTTGTTTATTTTCCTTATTTTACAAAACAACAATGGTTTGTTGATATTGTAAGTTTACAGAAATAAAAGTAGAGCCTTTACAAAGGCAGACTACATAACGAAAATGAGAAGTGGAACGAAAATCATACATGATTCCAAAAATTTTTTTACAAATAAATAACTGACAAGCGGGGTGAGCGTAATTATTCATCCCCCTGAGTCAATACTTTGTAGATTTTTGTTCCACTTCTCACGTGTACACCACTTTGTATTGGTCTTTCACGTGGAATTCCAATAAAATTGATTCATGTTTGTGGCTGTAATGTAACAAAATGTGGAAAAGTTCAAGGGGGCCGAATACTTTTGCAAGCCACTGTATGTATACAATCAAATATAAAGGAGCATTTTTTTCACATTTACCAGAAAAAAATATCAGTTGTCCCGCTGGTGGTATCTCTGACCCCTAAAGGTTTAACCACCGTGTACAATGTAGAAGAGAGGTTATTTTTCAAACGAGTCTGGAATTTAAAAATAGACTTTTTCTTTTATCTTTTTCAGATCCTCCTCCCATCAGTACTGTCTCACACACCACACACTCCACTTTAACACACTCCATGAGTCCATTAGTGCGTGCTGAGAACACACATTTAACAACAGGTATGAACTTTTAGTTTGATCTCTTCATTACACTTTTCTCACATCATACATCATGTCTCATGTCTCATAAATTTTTATTTCAGTTAATCCACTAAATGACACGTCCCACCCAACCCCCACTCCATCATCTCAGGGTGTGTACAATATCATGTGTTTTTGAGCCTTTATTTACATTTATTTTAATGAGAAAGTTTAGAGGATGTACATGTTTTAGGCATCGTTCTCTGTCCTGGAATTTATTTTAACCCTTTATCCAGTGCAACTTTCTTGAAAAAATTATGTTTGTTTAAGAAAATTCTAACTGTTAATCAAAAGAGTTAAAAGTATGGGATGCATACAGGGGTTATACAATGAAACTGAAACACTGGCAATTTATTGTTGGCAGTTTGATAGCTAAATTTGACCAGCCTGGTGGCCAATCTTCATTGATTGCACATTCCACCAGTAAGAGTAGAGTGTGAAGGTTTAATTAATCGAGTACAAATTGTTGGTGTGCATCTCACTGGCTCAAATGTGACCAAGACAGCAACTCTTTCTGATGTTTCAAGAGCCACAGTATCCAGGGTAATGTCAATATACCACCAAGAAGGACGAACCACATCCAATAGGAGTAACTGTGGACGCAAGAGGAAGCTGTCTGAAAGGGATGTCTGGGTGCTAACCTGGATTGTAATCCAAAAAACATGAAAACGCAGCTGCCCAACTCACTGCAGAAATAAATGTGCACCTCAACTCTTCTGTTTCCACCAAAACTGTTCGTTGGGAGCTCCACAGGGTCAATGTACAGTACATGGCCGGGCTGCTATAGCCAACCATTTGGTCACCTGTGCCAAGGCCAAACATCGGTTTTAATGGTGCCAGCCGCGAAAATCATGGTCTGTGGACAATGTGTTTATGTGCATTTTATTCCACAAGTTCTATTAAAATTTAAATAAGCACAACAACAGAATCACAAAGATGAAATATGGCTCTTAAAAAGTGAAACATGCATTGTTCTCTGATAAGTCCACCTTTACTGTCTTTCCCACATCCGGGAGAGTTACGGTGTGGAGACTGTTGCATGCCCAGAGTGAAGCATGGGGGTGGCTCAGTGATGGTTTGGGCTGCAATATCATGGCATTCCCTAGGCCCAATACTTGTGCTAGATGGGTGTGTCACTGCCAAAAACTACCGAAACATTCTGGAGGACCAGGTGCACCCAATGGTTCAAACATTGTATCAGGATGATAATGCACCAATACAAGACTAGTGACAGAGCGGTATATATAAACTCACCTAAAGGATTATTAGGAACACCTGTTCAATTTCTCATTAATGCAATTATCTAATCAACCAAT
>JAQQZT010038919.1:0-11375 GCA_030068275.1 Clarias platycephalus | reverse complement strand
TTCGGCTTCACAATACTTCAGACTGAAACACGACTGCCCCCTACAGGTAATGAAGGGCATTTTCACAGCTTCCCGCGCCCAGCCGCGGCAAGTCGCGGGATCCCTTTTCTGAAAACGTGCGTTTTTTAAGGCCCCATCTGTACATGACCCTGTGCTACATGACCCTGTAGTTGTTGACCATGGTACGTACTTGAAATCATTATCATACCTCCATGAGGCAGCTGAGATCGCACAGCGACATTTCGAAAAAGAGTAGGTGAAACAGGCAAAAGGCTACGATAAGAAAGTGAGGGGGACTTGTCTGAATATTGGGGATTGTGTGCTTGTAGCGAATAAAGGAGAAAGAGGGAAGAAGAAACTAGCAGATAAGTGGGACCCTGTGGTGTACACTGTAGTAGATGCACACATACAAGCTTAAAGATGAGGAAGGAAAAATGAGAATAGTGCACAGGAACCTGATGTTGGACATTAGTTTCTTACCTGTTGGGTCACCTAATGAGGAGGAGAGCATTCTGTCTTTTTCAGGAGAGTCAGATAGTGACATACATAGCAAGAGATTGAATACCCTTTGGTTCAGGACTTTGCCATTGAGGGAGTGTTCCCTGTTGAGTCCGGTTCCTCTCAAGATTTCTTCCTATTGCCATCTCAGGGAGTTGTTATACAGTCCGGATATGTGTGCCCGCAGAAAACTCACTGAATCTGTGTGGAAACTGTGTGTTTTCAAGCAAGTGTCCGGGGGCATGGCCATGTATGTAGAGTACCCAGACTGTTTTCCCTGTGAATAGCGTGTGGGCGTGTCCTGCCTCGGGTCAATATCAGATAATAAAGTGCAACAAAAATCCTTGGTTTCACGCGGATTACATAAACTGTTTGTTTTCAATGTGTTTTATCATTTAAAAGTAGACCCTTTATGCTTTCTATAGATATATTTCTCATGTGTGTCTGTGCAGTATTCGCTGAGTTTCAGTTCATTTTAGTGACGTGTTTCAAAAATATTTTCGCGGAGCCTGAGACAGCTGAAAGTCCACCCTGTTTATTTTCTTTATTTTACAAAAGCACACTGATTTGTGGATATTGTGAGTGTACATAATTAAAAGTAGACCCTTTACAGATTCAAATATACAGTAGGTAGACAACCAGAATCGCTATTACCGTTATGTTCACCGCCGTGGGAAAACGGCAGCAGCCAAAATAAATCAGTTGCATTTTAAAGTCATTCATGAAATGACTGCTAGGTCATTTCCACATCTGAGAACTTTATACAACAATAATGAAAAATCTGAACCAGAGATATTGATATTTATTGTATAATAATGAGTCAAAAAAACAAACATTTGTTAAATGTTGTTTTGATAGACGATAAAGTTCACTAGCTGATAATTTTATTTGTACAAAGAATGAACTGTTATACAGCCTATCTCTGTTTGTATCTGTTTATTGTTATTTAAAAAAAATACATAAAAAAATACATCAAGCTTTAAATATAGAAATAACTGGTAAAATAGACTTTCAGAATAAAACATTACAATAACTTAAAAAAGACGCACTAAAAATGCTGTGTTGTTTCTGTAAACACATCCTTGGGTGGTTTATGCTGGGTCAAAATTCTGGGTTATTTCGGATACTTTAAACACATTGTTGTGTTGCTCAAGTTGGGTCATATGAGAGTCATTTACAAATGAACACCTGGTTGGGTTATTTTGACCCAACAACGGGTTTATTCTTTATTCACTGGTTTGTCCAAACGGCAGCCTGAAAAATGTTTGAAATATTACTGTTATTGTGTCACAAGTGTAGTTTTCAGAGATTTGAGCTTCAGGAAATCTCCCGCCGCTCTGCGCATAACACCCCGGCCCACTGCAACCTCGGAAAGAATTTCTAAACGTGGGCTATTGTTGTTTACTTACAATATTTGTTAAATTAATTAAAATGAACTTTGGGCTTGGGATTTTGATTTGGTATCTGTAACGGGTTCGAGCCTATTTGCACGGGTGGCACCATGAAGCACGGACATGAGGCGAGGTCTTACGGGGAAAGGGATAATTTATTTAGGTAAAATAGGGAAGGAAAGGGTTAAAGGAGGGAGGACGGAAAGAAAGGGGAAGGGATGAAGTGCACGTGCAGGTCCGGGGGCTGTGCCATGCTGGCATGCGTGCACACGGCTGGCGAAAGGTGGTGGTGGACGGAGTGGCAGAATGGAGCATGCGTAGGCAGCGCTCCTGCAGTGAAGGCGTCGCGGGAGCGCGATGATCAAAGGGCGGAATTCCAGTGTCCTGTTTAAAGTCCCTGGGGTGCGTCACATCGCCCGACTCGCATGCCACTCTGTCCTGCTCCACCGCATCACGTACTTCCCGGACTCAACTTGCTTTTATAATGCGGAGCAAGCCCGAGATCCTAACGCTAATTATCGCCAGCCGGTCCGAATAGGCGGTTCCGTACCTTTGCATAACTGCCACCTAACTAGAGAGCCTACGGAGTGAGCGAGGAGCGATAGTAGATTTGGGCACACGCCCATCACAGGCGCACGTCGTGGCATATCGTGATCCTCCTTTTTAACTTCCTACGTAGTCTAATCAGCGCTCAGCCGCACGCATAAAGTAAAAAAATGCGTCGGGGGGAAAAACAGCAAGGAGACTAACCATTTTTATAATTCATTGATAAATTAGTGATTTCTTTGGTTTCAGCTGTAGTGATGAAGGTAATCCTGTATTCTCGTCGTATCTGCAGTAGTGGATGCGCATATAATTCATTTTCCATACGAATTACATAAGCTAAAATATATTTTCCACAAGTTTAAAAGCAGACATTTAGCTTTCTATAAGTAAATATTTTTTCACGTCTGTGAGGCGAGTATACACAGAGTTTCGGTTTATTTACTGATGCGCCCAAGTTCACCGAAAACGATACAGAATAGCGAACCCTGTTTACTTCCATTATTTTACAAAGTCATAAAGTTTTTTCATCATTGTGACGCCTAAAAATAGATGCTGGATTATTTTATATAGTCTAAATAAAACTGCTTTTCTAAACGTGGGCTATTGTTGTTTATCTCCTCCTCTTTAATTTCCTACGTAGTCTAATCAGCGCTCAACCGCACGGATAAAGTTTTCCTGAGCGCGGAGGAATTTTGTTGTACTAAATAATATTTATGCAGTATAATCAGGGCCTATTATTCCTATATGTCCTGGGATGTTGTGCTTTTAGTGTTACTGTGTATGCTTTACAATGGCAGACAACATTCAAATGCAAATTCTTCAGCCCTCCCCAGATGTGAATCAGCTGTTCTCAACTATACATTCTGAGAAACTGAAATGCACCTCTCCTCACTTTAAGACCTGGATTCTGAAGACCTGCAGTGATTCGGGCTTCTTCGGAATCTTTTGGATTCAAGATTCTAAAGTTGACATTATTACTGTTTTACTGCAATAGAAGAAATGGGGATTTTCCTTATATTGTATTGTTATAATTACATAATTACATAATGTGATTACATAATTTGTAATCACTCTATACACAATAATTTTCTTTGGTATTTTTATAAAATATTGAAAGTTAATATTTTATAAAAAATGAAAATAAAAATCAAAAAAATATTCCATTTGTATTTTCCATCTCTAAAATAGCATAAAAATTACGGGTTGTGTATAGAGTGATTAAAAACAATACAAGGCATGTTATGATGAGGAAACTTTCTATCTCTTCCATTCCAGCGATTAAAAAATGGTAACAATGTCAATTTTAGAATCCGCAGAAGCTCAGTGGTCCGAGCACAACCTCTCACGGGCGCGCTTTTCTCTGAATACGCTGTGATCACGGGGGTGGGGCTAAGAAACACGCATCTCGGTTTACTCATTTTACCCCCATTTATTTGGGGTAAAGTGACTGATGTGCCTAACTTTTTTCAGCAGAGCTTCTGTTTCACTGAATAATCCACGTCTCAACACACACACACACACACACACACACACCAAAACACAAAAAAGGCAGACCAAACGTCAGCACGTCCCTCCCCGAAACAGCGCAGCAATGAGCATTTACTTACATCTGAACTGAGTCGTTTACATAAGACACTGATCAATAGTTCATGATACATACATTTAAACAATTTATTCATACAGATGTACCTGTTTTACATGGAAAGTTACAGGTGTGTTACTGAATGATTTACTCCGATAAAGAGCCGTATAAGAACAGTGGCAGCTGGCACACCTAAAAATAAATGCAGGATTATTTTTTATAGTCTAAATAAAAATGCTTTTATAAATGTGGGCTATTGTTATCTACTTCAAATATTTGTTAATTTAGTTTAAATTAGGTTTGGGCTCGGGGCTTTGAGCATCGTGATCCTGCTCTTTAATTTGCTACGTAGTCTAATCAGTGCTTAACCGCACGAATAAAGTTTTCCAGAGCGCACCGGCAGAAGTAGAGTAATGATTATGAATGCATCGGGAAAACAGCAAGGAAACTCACTCTGACCATTTTAATAGTTCATTGATAAATTAGTGATTTCTTTGGTTTCGGCTGTGCTGAAGGTGATCATGTCATCTCGTCGTCTCCGCAACAGTGGACGCGCCTATAATTCACTTTTCATGCGAATTACATAATCTAAAAATTTGTTTTTCATTAGTTTATATAAAAGCAGACATTTTGCTTGCTAAAAGTATTTATTTTTCACGTCTGTGAGGCAAGTATACACGGAGTTTCGGTTCATTTTCTGACGCGCTCAAGTTCAGCGAAAACAATACATAACCCTGTTTACTTTCTTTATTTAACAAAATCATAACGTTCCCTTTCAGGGGAACTTCGAGCTGGATCATTAAGTGACAGCTTTGGGGATTGCTTCCAGAAATCGCGTCTTGAAGACATATCTAATCAGCTCCACAGTTACGACGTCATCGCATCAGCGACGCAGCCCCGTCTGACGCCGGCACGCGGAAGAGTATAAATAGGTGTCAGACAAACCTTATACAGCTTCCTTCACTTCACAAGCACAAAGACAGAACACTGAACATCCACAAAAATACTGATCCACCACTATACACACACGCTTTGTGCGTGGTGTGCCTAGGCGCGGAGCACGCCGAAGCGGCTCTGACTGGGGAGTGTGCGTTCGTGGGGCTCCCGTGTCGAACTGGAGGAGGCGGCTAGCGATACCTTAGCTTCCACCTTCTCTGGTTCGGACAGCGGGTCCTCAGATGTTTCAGATCCCGTGGGGTCTATTCCTCGCACCACTAGTGCGCTGCTGGCGCTGGCCGCTGGCGCTGGCCGCTGGCGCTGGCGCTGGCCGGTAGCTCGCCGCTGGCGCTGGCCGGTAGCTCGCCGCTGCATTTCCGAGTGTCTGAGTCAGACATGGAGGAGGGGGAGGGGCAAGCGTCGCTTGTGGTGCACAAGCCAGTGAAACATGATCCAAAAGGTGATACATAGCTGCTTGAGTGGGACGAATGCATCCTAGAACCTAGGACTAAACCCTCAAGGAGGGGTCTGCCATTTTTCCAGGAAGTGCATGATGATCTAACACGTTCCTGGAAAAAGCCATATTCCTCTCGTGTTCTCGGCCCTTTCACTTATGACTATTCGAACGTGATTCAGGGCCATGAGAGAGGTTATGGGGCGACCCCCGAGGGGTTCAGCGTTCATTGGCCCATGTGGCCGTTATCGCTCCTCCTCGGCGACCACAACCAGGAGCCACGAGCTTGGCTCCACTCAGCTCTTCGGAGTCCCCATCACCAGGAAACAGTCTCGTCAGGCTGGTTCCTCTAGTAGAACACATGAACGAGTGGGAGTGGGAGATGGCTACAGGATTCAGTTCAGAAGCCCCCCACGATGGTTCAGCGGCGTACTACGTACGCTGTTGAAACCGGGACAGTCCCAGGTGATGGAAGAGGAGGTGAAGGCTCTCTTGGTGAAGGAGGCTATCGAAAGGATTCCTCAGTGCCAGAAGGATGGGGGACTGCGGCCCATTCTGGACCTGCGAATTCTAAACCGCAGTCTGTGTTCAAGGCCAAGTTCAAAATGCTAACGCTCAAGCGCATTGTGACCCAGAACCACCCGGGCGACAGGTTCGTCACTATTGACTTGAAAGACGCGTACTTCCATGTCTCCATCCTTCCTCAACATCAGAGGTTTGCCTTTGGGAGTGAGGCATACCAGTATCGGATGCTACCATTCGGCCTAGCTCTGCCGCACCTTCACAAAAGTAGTGGATGCGGCCTTAGCCCCACTTTGTGTGTCAGGTATCAGAATCTTGAATTACATCGACGATTAGCTGATTCTTGCCCACTCTGCGGAAATGGTGGCACGTCATCGAGACCTAGTTCTCAATCACATGAGAGTGGTGGGGTTACGGCTGAACACCAAGAAGAGTGTGCTCACGCCTTCATGCGTCACCTCTTGTCTGGGTGTCATATGGGACTCGACTCGGATGTCAGTCCGCCTCACGCCGGCTCGCATCCAGTCACTCCTTTTAGCCGTCAAGGGCATCAAGCTAGGCCTCGCCGTCACTGTAAGGAGCTTTCAGCGGCTGCTGGACCTCATGGCAACAGCATCGAGCATAATACCGCTCGGCCTGCTGCACATGAGGCTGCTCCAGTGGTGGCTCAAGACCAAGGGTTTCTCCTCCAGTCTGTTCCGCGTAATTCGGGTTTTATCCCATTGTATTCGGGCTCTGAGGATATGGAAGGAGCCCGGGTTCTTGTCCCAAGGCCCTGTTCTGGTCGCCACGTGCCACCATGTGACACTGACAACAGACGCCTCACGAACAGGATGGGGAGCGATCTACAGCGGTCGCTCTGCACAGGACCTATGGAAGCGCGACTAGCACATGAATGCTCTCGAAATGACGGCAGTCTGGTAAGCATTGAAATACTTCCTTCCAGATGTCAGGGGCCAGCATGTGTTGGTTCGCACTGACAACACAACAGTGTTCACCTACATCAATCATCAGGGGAGTCTGTGCAAATTGACGTCCCAGATCCTCCTGTGGGGCTGGGGCAAGCTCCTCTCGTTATGAGCAGTGTTCGTCCCAGGGTGCCTCAATCAGGGAGCAGACCTTCTGTCCAGACAGTGGTTGTCGGCAACAGAGTGGCGTCTGCACCCAGAGGTGGTTGAGATGATCTGGAGGGAGTTCAGGTGAGCAGAGGTCGATCTGTTTGCGTCTCCTCGCGACACGACCCATTGTCCGCTCTGGTTCTCCCTCGTACATCCGGCGCCTCTAGGCCTGGATGCTTTGGTGCATCAGTGGCCACGCAGATGCCTGTATGCTTTTCCCTCTGTCGCACTGCTCCCGGCGGTTCCTCCTTCTAGTGGGCCCTCGCTGGCCGACCCGGTTATGGTTCTTGGACATAGTGTCTCTCCTGGACGGGCAGCCTCTCCAGCTGCCGATCAGGAGGGATCTATTGTCCCAAGCTCACGGATCGATTCTCCATCCAAGAATCTATGGGCGTGGCCTCTGAGGGGGCGCACCTCATAGACGCTGGCTTTTCCCAGGAAGTAGTGGCCAGCTCTAGAGCCCTGTCCACGAGGAAATTTTACACTGCCAAATGGGGGGTTTTCACCTCATGCTGCAGGAACCGGCAGTTAGATCCAGCTCAGTGCCCCGTGGGGGCCATACTGGACTTCCTGCAGGAGCGGTTCTCTGCTGGGTCAGCCCCTTCCACTTTAAATGTGTACGTGGCCGCCATTTCCGCATTCCGCTCTCCTGCTGGTGGAAGATCTCTGGGCCGTGATCCACTAGTGTACCGTTTTCTCCATGGTGCCTGGAGGTTAAGGCCTTCAGTTCACCAAGGTACCCGTGTGGAACCTCACCATCGTGTTGGAGGGTCTGTCTCAGGCTCCGTTTGAACCACTCATGGACAGTAACGAGAAGTGCATGACACTTAAGATCCGCCTCCTCCTGGCCATCTTGTCTCTCCAGAGGGTAGGTAATCTGGAGGCGCTCTCAGTAGCACCGTCCTGCCTTGACTTTTCCCCTGGGCTAGTCAAGGCATTTCTACATCCCAGACCTGGATATATTCCTAAGGTCCCTACCTTGAGCCAGGCCAGTGGTGCTCAAGGCCTTTAATCCTCCACCTTTCCTGATGTCGGAACAGGAGAGGCTGAACCTTATCTGCCCGGTCAGAGTTCTCCGTCACTATGTCTACGCCTCCTCTGCGTGGAGATGGTCTGACCAGCTATTCGTGTGCTTCGGTCCTCCAAAAAGGGGCTTCCCAGCGACCAAGCATACGCTCAGTAGATGGATTGTGGAGGTCATCTCTGTTCGGGCGCACACCACCAGGGGTATGGCAGCCTCCAAGGTTCTGGCTGTGGGGGCAACACCTCAAGAGGTCTGCGACTATCGACCTCGACCTGACTCCATCCTCTCTATAAGCATGGCAGAGTGGGCATCTCATCCCCAAAGCTGTCACTTCGTGACGGGCCCAAAGTTCCCCTGAATGGGAACGTCTTTAGGGTTACGTCTGTAACCCCAGTTCCCTGAAGGTGGAACGAGACACCTCGTCACATTGCCATACTTATATGTGCCTGGACGCTTGTGAGCTTCGAAAGCTGTAGAAGGTTTGTCTGACACCTATTTATACTCTTCCGCGTGCTGATGTCAGATGCGGATGCGTCGCTGATGCGATGATGTCGTAACTGTGGAGTTGATTAGATATGTCTTCAAGACGCGATTTCTGGAAGCAATCCCCAAAGCTGTCACTTCGTGACGCGGCGTCTCGTTCCCCGTCAGGGAACTGGGGTTACAGACGTAACCCTAGAGACGTTTTTTCGTCATTGTGGGTGCACCTAAATAAAAGTAGAGTCTTATAAAGGCAATGTAGCTTATATAGTTTTACTATATAGTTTTTGCACATTAATCTGACAATGTTTTCATTTTATGGTCATTTAGTTTCATTTATTTCAGTTAATAAATTTACTACAAATTTAAAGAACATAAAATATAAGTTGACACAAGACCCTACACGCGTAGTTTTTCTAATTACACATAAAATCTAAAGGCTCAGTGTGTTAATGTTTACGTTGCTTAAATTTGATCCTAAAAATATTTAATTTAATTTACATTATAAATTTGTACTGTAATGTTACTACTGTGATTATGAATTCGTTAATTACAATGTTTCACTTAATTTTATTTGCGACTATGTGCGGCTCTAGACGAGCTGCGGCTCATTAATCCTGTAGAGAATGAACTAAGGCCTGAGGCGTCAGTCTATAGTTATATAGCACCACTCAGCAGTAAAAGCCAGCAAACGCACAAACTCAAATGCTGTCGCCATGCGCCGCGACAGTAAAAGTTGAATCCCGCTTGTCCCCCTACTGTATATATGTAAAAATATTGCTCTGTTGATTGATTCCATTATCAAGAGTTCAATGAGATCATTGTAAAGAACTGCTATCCTCTTCCCTTCCTCTTCGTGTTTACCACTTTTAATCTCCTCCAGGAGGCTGACATTTTTACAAAACTAGATCTATGCATCACTTACTGTCTTGTCCAAATTCGGAAGGATGGCAAGTGGAAAACAGCCTTTAACACACTAACTGGACACTATGAATATCTGGTGGTCCTGTTTGTTGTGCACCAGCCTTAAATCCTCCAGTCATAAATGACGTTCTTGTGAATTTTTTGCCTTCATGCTTGTCAGGTCCTCCAGAGACTTTTTTGAAAATAATTTGTCCATCAAGGCCAAGAAGATGGTGTTGATCAAGCTACATGAGGTCACCAACTGACCAACCAAGGGTTATAACCCTGGGTTACTGGTATAGTACGGATGGTGAAGGATGTTAAGAAGTTAAGAATTCTTCTTGGATTAAAGATAAAGAAATCATAAAGTTGAAAATTGCAAAGAAAGTGAACTATAAGGTGACTCGGTTCTCATTGGTTGAAGAAGTCCACATCTTCAAATTAGCAAAAAATCTTTGCTCCTGTTGTAAAGTCAGAACTGTGAACTGTTGAGATCTATACAGACTTAACTTGGATAAGTGATGAATCCCAAAAGATTGAGGAGACCAACACTCCAATCTCAGCAAAAAGCAAGACCCTAAGTAACCAAAGCCAGACAATAATACAACAGATCCAGACAAACCATAAAGACTATTGGCTAAAAAAATAAAATAAAACAAGTAATAAGAGTCATAAGAAACCAACCTCACAAAATAAATAAATAAAATAAACCAAGAAAGTAAAGATAAGAAGGCTGACCCCTTTAAAGATATCAAAATGACAGAGGATACATACTCTTATACCCAGAGACCCTCTCCAAATGGCTAAAGGGGGCACCTTCCTGTCCTACCCACTTGAAACTAGATAGACACATACAATAGAACTGCCGTGGCCTGAAAGCCAATTTTGCCAAACTACAATGTCTAACTGCAGTACTCGACCCTCTGGCCTTCAGGAGACCCATCTCTCCCCAAATTGCGAAATGTCCATGACATTAACCTACAGGCAGTAGCAGTTCCTCTAACATTACATAAAACTATTACTTTGAGTTCTTTCTATATGCCACCTGATTATACTGTAACATACCAAGAATTGGACAGACTTGTAGGACAACTACCAGCACCTTATATCCTCATGGGTGACTTCAATAGCCACAACCCTCTGTGCGGAGGAAAGCACCTCGACACAAAAGGAAAAAGAATTTAAAAAACGACTTATACCTATTAAATTATGGCTCACATACCTATTTACACCCAGGCCATGGAACCTTGTCTGCTATTGACTTAACTATTTGTAACCCCAAACTACTAATTGATTTCTCATGCCTTGTATGGGATGACCTTTGTGGAAGTGACCACTGATTGTAACTTCAAGAGCAGCCGAAATACATAAAAAAAAAAAAAACCAAAATGTAACTTACAAAAAGTAAATTGGCATACTTTTCCGTGCCTCTTGCCATGAGAGATTCAGCGAGAAATGTCAGGATCATGAAGACTTCATAAAGTGGTTTATAAGTACACTGATTACAGCATCAGATGAAATCATCCCAAAATCATCTACCAAACAAATCAAAGGACAAAATCCATGGTTTGATGATCAATGTAAACATCTTATTCAGGCATGGAAAAAAAAGCAGTAACAACATTTAATAAGCAACCAACAGCTTAAAATCTCACCAAAGTAAAAATATTCAGAGCACAAGCAGGGAGATAAATAAATGAGACAAAGAAACAAAGATGGAATCTGTTTGTATCAAGCTTGACAAGAAATACATCAACAAAAGAAAATATGGAATATGATAAGGAGAATGGGAAGGCAAAATAGGTGGATCACAAGTAAAACATATAAATAAATGCAACCATGGGGGGCGCAATGCAGTGTCTTCTTGTGCCAGTCCCAAGTCTGGATAAATGCAGAGGGTTGTGTCAGGAAGGGCATCCGA
>JAQQZT010038918.1:0-11376 GCA_030068275.1 Clarias platycephalus | reverse complement strand
AACGTTTAAATCGAGTGTTGGAAATAGCAAAATCAAACTTGGGTGTTAAACAACATCAAATGAAGAAACGTTTCGATATTAAGTGTGTGTCACGTAATTTTAAGCCGGGAGATTTGGTCTTAGTTCTCCTTCCTCTTCCCAGGTCGGCGTTGCAGTCTAAGTTTTCTGGACCCTATGTTGTGGAGAGGAAAATTAACGAAACGAATTATCAAATACGTACTCCTGAGAGGAGAAAGAAAAGTCGTGTGTGTCATATAAACATGTTAAAACCTTACGTGAGTAGGTCGGTGAAGCCCACAGTGGATGTGACATCAGTGGTGACTGTTTCCCCTCTGTCAATGGAAGTTGACCCTGAACATGATGAGTTCGTTAATAATGATAAAATTGCTAGCAGTAAATTGTCCAATTCTAATATTTTGAAAAATCTAAAGGAACATTTAGCTTACCTACCGCAGTCTCAAAGAACAGATGTGATGTCACTAATTAGTGAATTCTCGTCTCTCTTTTCAGACATCCCCAGGCAAACTCGCGTTCTGTTCCACGATGTCAAGCTTTTACAACCGTCCCCAATGAAACAACACCCTTATCGTGTTAATCCAAAGAAGAGAGAAGAGATGAGGAAAGAGGTAGAATACCTGCTTGAGAATGGGTTAGCAATTCCCAGTTCGACCCCGTGGAGCTCACTGTGTTTGCTGGTGCCAAAATCCGATGCGTCGGTTAGATTTTGTACGGATTATAGAAAAGTGAATAGTGTAACAAAACCCGATTGTTTTCCATTACCTCGGATGGAGGATTGTGTAGACCATGTTGGTGCCTCATCCTTCGTTACAAAACTTGATTTATTGAAGGGTTATTGGCAAGTACAGCTTACACAGCGTGCGTCGGAGATCTCCGCATTTGTAACGCCAGATAATTTTTTACAATACACCGTAATGGCCTTTGGAATTCGAAATGCTCCAGCCACCTTCCAAAGGCTAATGGAAAGAGTTTTATCCGGTGTAAAGAACTGCGAAGCGTATCTAGACGATGTGGTCGTTTACTCTAATTCGTGGAATGCCCACATAAACTCGTTACGTGAGGTATTTTCTCGTTTAGACAAAGCGTCCCTAACGGTTAATTTAAAGAAATGTGAGTTTGGAAAAGCTGTAGTTACTTACTTGGGTAAGCAAGTTGGCCAAGGACAGGTGCGCCCTGTTAGTGCCAAAGTAGAGGCAATTAGTGAATTTCCTATTCCCAAGTCCAAAAGAGAGCTACACCGCTTTCTGGACATGATTGGCTATTACCGTGCCTTCTGCAAAAACTTTTCCTCAGTGGTATGTCCTTTAACGGACTTGTTGAGTGCGTCCAAAACCTTCGCTTGGAGTGATGAGTGCAATAATGCTTTTAATGCTGCAAAAGATCTTTTATGTAGTGCGCCAGTTCTCTCCGCCCCTGATTTCTCGAAACCTTTTAAACTAGAGGTGGATGCGAGCGCATTAGGTGCAGGTGCAGTGTTATTGCAGCAAAGTGCAGCAGAAATTGACCACCCCGTGTGCTATTTTTCAAAAAAATGTTCAAAAACGCAGCAAAATTATAGCACGATTGAAAAAGAGGCTCTAGCTGTGCTCCTTGCTCTCCAACACTTTGAAGTGTACGTTGGTGGTAGCTCTATACCAATAGTAGTATACACAGATCGTAACCCGTTGGTCTTCCTTTCTCGAATGGCCAATTCGAACCAGCGGTTAATGCGGTGGTCATTAATCATTCAGGGTTTTAATCTGGAAATACGCCACAAGAAAGGTGCAGAAAATATTGTAGCGGACGCGTTATCGAGATTGTAAAGGTTTTTTTTTTTGTCAAAATTAGATTTTGACTTTTATGGGTGGGGGTGTTACGTGCAGGTGTGTGTGTCCATGTGTAGTGCACGTACGTGCGCATGCGTGGCTGCTGGTGGTGGCGCGTGCGCGATCTCTCTTCCCTTTTCTCTCTCTCGCTCTCCTCCTCACAGTAAGTCCCGCCCTGATTGAACGTGCTGTGACGTGCGCCAGGATTGGTTGGCCCTGGAGCAGTACGTCCATTTAAGCTGGCGGATGAGAGCGGGAAGTTGCGCGACTTACTTTGCTGTAACTTACGTGCTCCGAAAGATTGATTAGTTGGTTGATTGTTGGATTGTTGGATTGTTTGATTGATTGAGTGAGTGATTGGTGTTAGTTGTTGATTGTTTAGAGAGAGACTGTTGTGTCGCGCCCTGCGCTCTCTCATTTTCTTTTGTTGATTTTCTTCATTTCGTTTTGTACGCGTGGATGGAAGTGTTCCTCCCGCGATTGAATATAGCTTTCTTTTTTGTAAATATTGTATATATATTATTAGTTCTTTTTTTGTTGTTGTGTATAGTTCAAGGAAGCAGTAGGGGTTGGGTGCCATTTTTGTTGTCCCCCGTTTTCTCCTGTGTTTTGTATTTATAGTTAGGTAGTTAGTTTAGTCTTTGTATTTTGATTTATATTCTTTTTCTTTAGTAGTTTAGTTAGTTTGAGGGTGGAGATAGAAGGGGGGGGTTTGTTTATTGTTTTGGCCTTGGCCCAACCCTGAAGCCAGAGAGCTTCCTGTATGTGTGTGTGCGTGCGTGTGTATATAAAAATAAAAACCACGCACCCCGTACTTTGGTTGCAAAGTCTCCTTTATTTATTTATCTTCTTTGGTGCGTCCCTGGACCCTAGACCGGGGGTCGTAACACTTTTGATACACGTTCAAATTGTTTACGTTCATGGTGTAAAATGTATTTTGAGCAGAAATCACTGAATGATAATCAGCTCCTGTCCTCATTCATCAAGTGATGAACTGACCAAAAACCTTTTTCAAGCCAATCAAGAATGCACAAAGATTTATATCCACATAGAATAAATCTATTGTTCCATATTGAGGTTTGGTGTGGGGTGAAATTTTTGATTGTATAATAATTTCCAATATAGCAAAACCTGTTGGTGAAATGAAGATAATTTAATTGGTAGTCTAGAAACAGTGAAATCACATCTTAATAGAAAATCAATTCCCCCAAAAAATTTTAAATAAACCTCTATGAACGGAAAACCAAAATTTATTTTAATTTGTTACAAAATATATTAGCCATTTAATTTTTAACATACCGTTTATACAGGTAAAGTCGAAGGATTGTAAGCCCCCATTTTCATAATCCTGTACAAGTTCTGCTTTCCTGATATAATGCACATGTATTTTCCATATGAAGTTTAAATTAATTTTGTTGATAGTCTTAATGGCTCTATTGGAAATAGAAAGGCAAGATGCAGAATACATGCATCTAGACAGACTTTCCATTTTAGTTAAATAAACTAATTCCATCTATCCCAGACATTTTGCTTCTCCATCTTGATCTCATCTTTATGAATGTGTATGCCTAAATATTTAACATTTGATTTAATTGGAATGTTATATGCAGTTGTAATTTCACATTTTTCAGTATTAAGTTTTAAGCCCGAAAATTTGGAAAAGTAATCAACTATCTCAATTGCTTTAGGGATCTGATCAATGATTTTTTTTTAAATAATGTTGTATCGTCAGCTAACTGACTAATTACAATTTCTTGACCATACACATTCAATTTCTCAATTTTTGATAAGGAGGGCCAACATCTCGGTAGCCAAAATAAATAGTGAAGGTGAAATGGGGCATCCTTGTTTAACTCCTCTTTTGATATCAATTCTGGGTGAAATACCCATTGGTAGGGCAACTGAGCTATTAGTGTTTGTGTAGAATAACTTAATAACTTTATAACTTAATAACAAAAATTCTCGCCAAACCCATATTTTTGCAAAAATTTAAAAATAAAGGAGTGCTCTAACATATCAAAGGCTTTATAAAAATCTAAAAAAAAATTACCCCATCATCCTCAATTTCTTGTTTATATTCTAACCAAGTCCAAAACCAGCTGTATATTATTTTGTATAGATTGACATCTGATAAACCCAGTTTGAGTCTCCCCAATAATTTTGGATAAATGTGATTTTAAGCGATTATTATATATATGAGTTAACAATTTATAGTCATTGTTTAATAATGTTATAGGTCGTAAATTGTCCAACAATCTAACATCCTTTCCCGGTTTAGGAATAAGTGTGATTAGCCCTTGTCTCATCGAAGTAGGCAACGATGAATTTATAATAATTTCCTGAAAAGCTGCAAAGGAAATTCCCTTAACAAATCCCAAAAATGGCGATAAAAGTTAAACGTAATACCATCTGGGCCAGGTGATTTACTGTATCTAATCAATCAATCAATCAATCAATCAATCAATCAAATTTATTCGTAAAGCACATTTAAAACAACTTCCTTTGACCAAAGTGCTGTACAAGTATAAAACAATAAGTCAGTAAGTACTATACAGCGTATCTACTTAATTTACATCGCTCACTATCACAATGAACTACAATACAAAAATCCATATAATAAAATAATAATAATAATAATAATAATAATAATAATAATAGTAATAAATAAGACAAAACCAGCTTAATAAATAAAGAAGAATAAAATACGCATGAAAACAGATGTGTTTTAAGCATGGTTTTAAAACAATTAAGATTCTGGGCGGCTCTCAACTGCAAAGTTAGGCTGTTCCACAGACTGGGGCTACTACCAAAAAGGCTCTGCCACCTCTGGTTTTGAGCTTTGTTCTGGGGATATGCAGTAATTGATGATCAGAGGATTGCAAAGCTCTGGAAGGGGAGTACGGAACAAGAAGCTCCGACAGATAAGCAGGTGTCAACTTATTTAGGCTTTTAAAAACAAGAAGTAATATTTTAAACTGGATCCAGAAATGTACAGGAAGCCAGTGAAGGGAGGCCAGTATGGGTGTAATATGATCACGTTTTCTCTTCCCAGTCAGAAGGCGAGCTGCTGCATTTTGAACGGCTTGAAGCCGTTGAAGTTGTGACTGACTGAGACCTATGTCTAACGAGTTACAGTAGTCAAGGCGTGACGTGATGAAAGCATGAATTACTGTCTCAAACTGTCCAGTATATATAGTGAATAT
This sequence comes from Clarias platycephalus, assembly GCA_030068275.1. Taxonomy (NCBI): domain Eukaryota; kingdom Metazoa; phylum Chordata; class Actinopteri; order Siluriformes; family Clariidae; genus Clarias; species Clarias platycephalus. Next base: position 6,350 of record JAQQZT010038918.1, on the reverse strand, counting down.
TAGTGATATAGTGCTTAACTTTACTAAGAAGTCGAAGTTGGAAAATGCTGGACCTTACAACAGAGCTGATCTGTTCATTAAACTTGATGGCAGAGTCAAAAATTACCCCAAGATTTCTGGCAGGCTGATGAGAAAAAGATTCCAGAGATCCAATAGGACTGTCATAACCACTGAGGAGAACATTTCAAAAATAATAATTTCTGTTTTATTTTTGTTCAGAGTGAGAAGGTTTATCTCAATCCATGTTTGAACATCTCTGAGACAGTTCAACAAGGTCTGAATAGATGGATGACTATTTGTTGGGATAGACAGATAGATTTGAAGATCATCAGCAAAGCAGTGGAAGGCGATTTTATGCTTCCTGAAAATGGACCGCAATGGAAGCATATACAGTGAAAAGAGAATTGGACCTAAGATGGAGCCTTGGGGTACCCCACAGCCAAGAGAAGACACTGTGGATGAATACTTCCCTAGATGGACTGAGAAACTCCTGTCGGACAGTTATGATTGGAACCATTTAAGAACAGAACCTTTAATTCCAACGTATGTCTCGAGGCGTGATAAAAGTATATTGTGGTCTACTGTGTCAAACGCTGCAGTCAGGTCCAATAAAACCAGAATGGCAGAATCACCAGAGTGAGCAGCTAAAAGCAAATCGTTAAGCACTCTTATGAGAGCAGTTTCAGTGCTATGTCGTACCTTAAAACCAGACTGAAATTTTTCAGAGATCCCATTAAAATCAAGGTGTGACTGTAACTGACTATAAATAACCTTTTCTAAAACCTTTGATTAAAAGGGGAGCTTAGAAATGGGCCTGAAATTGGAAAGAACAGAGTGATCCAGATCGCTCTTTTTGATCAGCGGTTGTACTACAGCATGTTTAAATGCAGCTGGAACACCACCGGACATCAAAGATTAATTAATTAAGTCCACAACATATGGTCCAGTGGAATTCAATACATCCTTGCAAAGGCGTGGTGGAATGGTGTCAAAGGGACGAAAGCATGGCCTCAGACACTTAATTATTTCACTTGGGGTAGAGAGAGAAATTGGTTCAAACTGATGAAAAACAGCTTGGCAAGTAGAAGAGGTGGAGGGGTCTAAAACAGAGGTAGATGGTAAACATCAGGTATTTGCAATTTTATCTTTAAAAAAGTGAAGAAATTGTTCACAAAGTGCAGGTGAAGGTTCAATAAAAGGAGAATCAGAAGGATTAATTAAACTGTTAAGTGTATTAAAAAGAACATGCGGTTTTTGACTATTGTTTGACACCACCTCTGAGAAGTAATGTGATTTCGCTGTTTTAACTGCTCTCTGATATTCCTGAAGGCTGTTTTTGGAGATGTCCAGTGAGACCTGAAGATTGTCCTTTTTCCACTTCCTCTCAGCCCGCCTACACGAGCATCTGAGAGCGCGTGTGGTCTCATTCAGCCACGGTTCAGTCACTGGTTTAGAGCGCTTAATCCTCATAGGAGCTACTGAGTCAAGAATATTAGAACATGTGGTGTTGAACAGTTCAAGCAGTTAATCCATGTTGAGATTACCACAATCTGCACTGGTAAAGTGCACAGAGTTGTTAAAAGCAACAGAGAAACGAGCGGCAGTTGAAGAGTTTTAACGCAGGTGGATGGCAGCATGACAGTAAATAAAACCGCAAAATGGTCCGATATACCTGTGTTGTATATCTCAATGTCAGACAGATCTAAACCATATGACAGAACAAGATCTAATGTGTGCCCCTTTACATGTGTTGGGGCATTCACCGATTGAGTTAGGTTAAAAGAATCAACAAGACTGAGAAACTCATAGACTAAAGGTTTAGATTCGCAGCAGACATGGATGTTAAAATCACCAAGAGTAAGAAATCTGTCATAATTCAATGCTATAGCCGTTAAAAAGTCAGTAAAATCTTTAATAAAATCCTTTTTAAATTTTGGTGGGCAATAAATCAGAGCACAGAGAACAGGAAAATTAAAATTAACAACAAAGGTCTGAAGCTCAAAGCTGGAGAAGAAGTCTGCATTTAGTAATTTGCAGTGATAGTCCGATTTAAAGACTGTGGCTAGTCCACAGGGGAGGTCCGAGGGGAGTTTAAATATAAACAATCGGGAGGCAGAAGTTCAGTAAATGCAGTCAACTAATCTAATGACAAACACATAATAGCACCATCAAGCTCTTCAACTGTTATTTCTGCTATTTTCTGTTATCACATGTCAGTTTGAACTTTTCATCTATTTGAGGGATAGAGTCACTAAGTTTTTCAAAAAGAGGATCAGGAACTAATATTAACGAGGAAGAAGAGTATAAATCTTGATAGAAGCTAGATATTTTTTTAGTTATTAATTGTGTATCTGATCACTCTGCTCCATCAATAATTAAGATTTTAATAGAGTTCCTTTCTTCACATACTTTTTCTAGCCTACAAAAATAAGCTGTATTTTTTTCCCCTTCTTCCATCCATTTAGCTCTTGATCTAATATATGCCCCTTTGGCATTTCTAATAGACTTCATCCAATTGTGATTGCAAAAATAGCAACCTTGATTTATCACCTTCTGTTAAATTTATTTTGCTTGCATATTCAGTTATTTCTTTAATAATAGAGGCCTGTTTTCTGTTCTGTTCTTTAAAAAATTCCCATTTACTTGTCCATGAGACCAAATTATCATCACTAATAATACTGGAAATTATATCCTTAACCAAATTTGCATACTCATCTTTCACAAAAAGGTTAGAATTAAGTTTCCAATAACCTTAATTACGAACATGTTTGTTTTTATGATTTATTGTTAATTCAATTAACAGTGATCTGTAAGAGGAGCTGCCGATAAACTGGATATTGTTGATAGTATAGAAAATTAACCAAAAATTCGAGACTGTTTTTAATGGTTTTCAGTCAGTTGTAGTACCGAGGCGGCTCCAAGGTGGCGTCCGAGACAGTAGATGATATTCAATGCTAAGAAATAATAAATAATTATAATTATAATTGATTATCACAATCACAAACAGATGAAAATATTTTCTTTTGCGGTCTTTATCAGTTTTATTTTTTTTTTGTCAGCGTGAGTTTAATTAAATAGACAAAGTGTTCTCGCACAGCTGCAAAAATCAAAGACAACAGACAAAAGGTAAAGACATAAAGGTAAATAAGACGCTTTCATTCGCCACAGAAAACAGTAGTTTACCGGATGATGTTTTGGAAGTGATGAAAGTATGTGATATGTAGTCCTACTGTACATTGCTCTTCTCCCTGATTCCGCTCTCCAGCACACTCCGAGTTATAAGACAACATTGTAAGGTTCTTGCAAGCTTGATAAAGAAAAATGCAGACACTATTGAAACCTTAAAGGAATCAAGAGAGTTTCTTTTCAGTGAAGTTCAGGATATAAAAGCAGAAGTAACAACGGTTCAGAAGGCAAGTAATGATGAAGAGAAGAAAATAACCGGTTTGGAGGACAGGCTGAATGAAATGGAATCACAGAAGATGGAACATGAGGCTGTATGGTCTTCCAAAGCAGGAGGGAGAAAACGTTAAACAGCATGTGATTGACATCTGTAAGGCAGCTAGTCAAGACTCCGAAGAGGATCTGGGTTCCCAAGTCGACATTAGTCACATTAGGATCAGGCGGACAGAAAAGGCAAAACTCAACCGATGATAATTAGATTTACATCTAGATCGACAAAAGAGAGAGTCTGGAAAAGAGCCAAAAACATCAAGTTAAAATTGGGTGAAGACTTAACCACAAAATATTTAACCACATCAAACTGTGGCCACAAATCGAAGAGGTACGGAAACAAGGGGAAAAGCCTTCTTTGTTGGCGTCAGAGCCATCGTTGAGGGTAAAGAAATAAGGCTATAATAATACTGCCTTGTTATGACATTAAAGAGAAGTAGGATGGCTAATGTTTATGCCTTTCACTGAGAAATGCTGTTTTTAGGGTGAAAACAAATATAATGATGTGCTATATTATACTTAAAGTTTGGAGGGTGGGGGGGATGAAGCTTGTTAAAATGTCAGAGTTATAATCCCATGTTTGCCAGTTTATAATTTAACATGTGGAAAATAATTTTGTTTCTTTGTTCTATTATATACTCGAGGTTATGAGTTAATTTTTGGCTCTATTTACACTTTGTCTTTATATTTGTATTCACTTAATGTGAGGGCTATACAGAACAAATTAAGAGGAAAGCTGTATTTTGGCTTTGCAAGTCTTTCAAGGCAGAGACACATGCTTTGACATCAGATTTTTATTTCTGGAAAAATCAATGGGGGGATAATATGGATGTCGTACGGTAATATCAAATCTACTGGTGTTGCCATATTAAAGGGATGCTTTCATGGAAAAATCCTTAAGAACGTAGTTCATGATTCAGGAAGATGGATAATATTAGTTGTTGAATATATGGAGAATGTTATTATTTTAGGTAATGTATATGGCCATAATAACAGCTACAGAAATACTCTTCTTTTTGTAAAATTTGAAGAAAAAAATCAATGCCTTATTTAATTCTTTTACCAATGTTAAATTGATATTTGGGGGTGATTGTAACTGTATAAATGAACCAGTTAAAGACTGTCACCCTCAAAGGCACTTAAGAGGCACTTATGGAGTATTCAGTAATCTTTGTCTGAACTTAGACTGTTGTGATGTGTGAAGACTTAAAAGTCCACTTCGATGAGAGTTCACTTGGAATAACAAAGGCTTATCTAGGAGATCTCGGATCGACTTTTGGTTCATTTTTATCAGATTTTTTGGATAATGTGCAAGAGACCGAGATCACAATATGATCACTTTAATAGTGTGTATAAAGAATACATCAATTAAATATAAAACCAAATTATTGGAAATTAAACATTGCACTTTTGAGCGATAAATTATTTAAACAAAATGTAATATAAATCATAAAAGAAAATTTGGAAAAAGCCAAGAAGGATAAAATATTTGGGAAATATTGGGATTATACAAAATTTCACATTCGTAATGTGCTCATTAAAAGGGGAAAATAATGATTTAAGGAAAAAAGATTCAGGCAAGAATACTTACAGACATAATTTCTGTTTATAGTAGATACATTTTATTTATAGATATATACTGTATAAAGCCTTTGAAACTGTAAAACACACATTTTTATTTGATTTATTCGAATTTTCTGTCTTTGGTCAAAACTTTAAAAGGGTAATACAAACATTATATAGTGACTGTAATAGTTCAGTTAAACTTCCATGGGGAACAACTCATAGATTTAGTATCTCCCGGGGAATGAAACAGGGAGACCCAGCGGCTCCATTCTTATTTCTTCAAGTTATGCGAACGATGGCATTACATATATATAATGACACCTTTCAAGGCATTAGAATTAGAGACAGGGAAATTTAAGTGTTGTCAGCTTGCTGATGATGCAGCTATTTTTTTAAAAGATGTAACAAGTGAAGAAAATTATAGAGTGCCTTAAAATATTTTCTGAAGTGTCAGGTTTAGTTTTAAATATCAAAGAAATCACCCTTTTTCCACTGAAAGATAATTATATTCATTTTACTGAATATGAAGGTATTCCAATTAGGGAAGAAGTAACTTATCTAGGTATCAATATCTGCAAAGATCAGCCGAACAGAGTACAATCCAATTTCCAACCCATTGCATAAAAAATGTAAAAGAAATTTGATATGTGGCTTATGAGAGATTTATCGTTTAAAGGTAACATTCTGTTATCCAAAACTGAGGGACTATCTCGTTTAGGTTATCCTGCTAAGGTTTTAGATGTACCAAAAACAATTTATTCAAATTGATTTAATTTCATTTGGAAATTCAAACCTCACTATTTAAAGAAACATGATTTATGTAATTCATATGATCAAGGAGGTTTAAATGTGATTGAGTTCGACATTTATAATATTATTTTCAAGTTGAACTGTATTAAACATTATATTAAACAAAGATATGGTATATAATTCCAAATCTAATTTTTGGAAGAGTTGTAGCATTGAGTTTCTCAATGTGAAATGTGACTTTGAGGTTAACAAACTTCCCATTCAGTTATCTAATTTTCATAGACAGGCTCTATTATTTTCTACTCTTATATATAAACATACTTTTTCTCCTTATAAACAGCTAATATGGAATAACCAAAATTTTAAATATAAGAACAAATCAATTTTCTATGATAATTGGTTTAAAAATTATATTCTAATGATCTCTCAATTGATAAATAATGAAGGATATTTGCTTACATACTCTGAATTCTTAGAGAGATTTGGTATTCCAATACCTCCACGTGAATTTAGTTTTCTGTTTTGCTGCTTTGCGACAATGACAATTGTTAAAAGCGCTATACTGTACAAATAAAATCGAA
>JAQQZT010038915.1:0-11432 GCA_030068275.1 Clarias platycephalus | reverse complement strand
CTGCTCACACAGTTCTACTCAGCCGTCATTGAATCCGTCCTGTGCACTTCAATAACTGTCTGGTTTGGCTCAGCTACAAAAGCAGGCATCAGAAGACTACAAAAGACGGTTTGGACTGCTGAAAGAATTAGCAGGCGGGGGGGGCGTATTTCTAAATCACACAAGGTCCCCAGGTAATAGTAATCCTGTACAAATACTGCTTTAATTTGAAAAACTTTCAACGGTGAAAAATATGACAAAGTCTAGTAATTAATAAAAAAATAAGGACAAAGATAAATGTTGCTACAGCGACTTGGTGTGGAGCAAAAACAGCAGCTGGTAAATGTAGAGCTTATTTTAACCACTTTGTGTAATGACATCTGCTTCATCCATGATAATACACCAGACTTTATTAGTTTATTTGATTATTTTCTAAAAATTTGCATCTGCAATAAGTAACTAAAGCTGTTAAATAAATAAAGTAAAAGTATAATATTTCTCTCTGAATTACAGTATAGTTGGGAAAAAGTAACATGTAAATATTGAAGTGAAGTATGTTGTGTATATGCATGTTGTGGTAATTAAAAGCAAGTTAAATAGATTTTTTATTTTTGTGAAACATTTTTTAAAATAGATTTCCGATATCTCTTTCACAGCACCAACATCACTAAGGAACAGAAGTTGAACAGAAAAAAATATATAACAGAGGACAAAAAAAATAAAAAGGAGGTAAATGACAACCATTTATTTTTGTGTTACAGCAGTATTAAATGTGTAACCATTAAAACAAAGTTTCAAAAACATTAGTTTGGTTGATATAAGTTCAGGAAAGCAGAGAATAAGCAAAATGAGTTTGATTTTGACTGTTTGCTTTGGCCAAGGAGCATATTTTGGAAACAGTAAAGGATTTTAAATACAGAAATTCTAAATTATTATGTTAATCCATGCTCTCAGTACTTGTTCTGGACTCCTTTAGCATATATTAAGGCATCAGTCTGGCATGGCATGGCAATCAGTCTGTGGCGCTGCTGAGGCATTACTGAAGAACAGGTTGCTTTGATGGTAGCCTTCAGCTCATCTGTATTGTTGTATATATATATAATTTCTTTTAAAGTGGTGTTGATTCACCTTTGCAATTTTGAATGCTGTAGTTTGAGCTACTATTGAACTAAATTGTGCAAAGGTATTTCTTGTATTTAGTCTGCCTGCACTGAGAAAAATGGCATAGACCAACAAGGATAATACGATTCACACGAATACGATGTATTACAAAATGTTGCATGATATTTTTAATAAAACTGTACAAAATTGTACAGTTGAATCAACAATTCCCTAAACATATTTTGAACAGAACACTTTCAAGAAGAAGAACTCAAGACTGAGATTTAGATCTATTTCGACCTCACTCAGACCGTCACCACGGTCTCATTCTGAATGACGCCATTCTTCCGCCTATCCTCGAGACCTAATACCAACAACGTCAGGTGACTGACCTTAGGGGTCGGCTGTTATATAAACCTCCGGTTAGACCGACTACTTCCTCTTTGCCTTTCTCGCCTCATCAGAGACCGGAACGGTTGATTGCTCTAAAATTATATTTAAAAAAAAAACTTGATCGGGAGAGATTACAAGTTAAATCCACCACGTCTTTCGTGCAGGCGCTTTAAGTCCCTGAGGGTTGCATTGGATTTCTCTCGACATTTCGGACGCGACGCGTCGCATGCCGGTAAGTGTAACTTTTCTTACCTATTTTTCCTTCTAGGTGTCTTTATGTGTGAGTCTACTGTCTGCAGTGGACGTGATATTTTTATCCCGATTACTACGTGTGCGCATGTAGGGTGACGGATATTTCTATACTTGAATGTTTCTCTGTTCGCAGACTTAATTCGGCTAACGATTATTAATTATTGATCATAGAAGTACTGTTCGCAGATGCTGAACACTTATTAATGAACAGTGATTTGTCACGGGTTGTGTAATTATTGATTACGTGCGTTTGGGTCTTTACTGAGCACTAGCGCAGCCTAGCCTGTTAAAATGAGCCACTCAAAGTGTCGCTTTTGTCAATCTGAGATGCATCCACGAGATGGACATAGAGAATGCCCATCCTGTTTGGGTATGCAGCATTTGCTTGAGGATATTGAACATCCCTGTGCAGCAGCAGTAGGCTTAATGTTTCAGGAAAGAGTGCAGAGAGCCAGGCACTCAAATGCTAACAAGAAGGATGCTACGGCTAAGGCATTCTCCACATCCTTGTAAGCGCAGGAGGGATTGCACCCCCGATAACTCCACATCCTCACGTTTTGATGTACCGCAGGCTAAACGTGGGAAGACCATAATAACTCAGAAACCTGAAAATGATACCCAGTTACAAATTTTAGCAGCTTTGCGTAATTTAGCTGATAAATTTGAAACACATACAGCTTCTGGGAGTGCACAACCACCCACAACCTCCTTGGGTGGTGAGCAATCACATTGGGAGGAGACAGACGATTCAGTCGATGTTATTTCGCTACATGGAAATGACTCACTTTATGGCAGCGAGGAGAACGCTAAAGAGGATGATGAGGATGAATCCAGGTCTGGCGCCTCTGAAGAAGATAACCCACACTCTGACATCCTTTCTCGTATCTTGAGTGCTGCAAAAATATTGGGCCTAGATACTAAAGAAGAAGTTAGTGTCTCAACCCCACGGCAAGGTGTTTGGGCAAGTATTTCCCGTGTTCAGCCCCCTGTATCCATCCCTGTGGCTGATGATTACTCTCAGATGTTGAGAAAAACATGGAATAATCCAAAAGCAGCACCCCAGTTTAATGCAGGATGCAGGCGATTTGCCAAGATAAATTATGCTCCTGAAAGTGGCATGGGTAACATGCCTCCAGTAGAGAAAGAAATTGCAGCTTTAACCTCTTTAGGACCTGACCGGGTCACAGATAACCCTAGGTGTCCAGGTAGAGAATGTCAGAAGACAGAGCGACTAATGTGCCAGGCTTATAACACAGCGACTCGGGCAGCCCGATCGGGAAATGCGCTGGCAATAGTTTTGGCAGCTCGGAGAAAAGTGATCAGCTCAGAAGATCGCGATGTTGTGAATCTGGTTGATACAGCTCTCATCACACATTCACAACTTACCAGGGATATTGGCGCGTCCATGTCTTCAGCAATCATGGCCCGAAGGCAGATTTGGTTGGCTCAGACATCCTTGCCTGAAACCATTAGGAAAGAATTGACCAATATGCCGGTGATTCCTGGTAGAATTTTTCACTCGGACTCTCAGTCCGTGTTGGACACTGCCGACCTGGCAAGGCGCAGAAGGGAGTCTGTCCAGCAAACATTTGGTCATATGGCATCCACTAGACTTGGCCATAGAGGTGCTCAGCTCTTTCGGCCCCCACAGTCCCACCGTTCGGACCATTGGGTGCATGATAACAGACAAACTAAGGGTTACCAGCCCCATGAAAGAAGCACCAGACCATCCTACCATACTCCCCAGTTTGGTCAGCCTCCGGCACGCGGAGGATTCCCAAGGAGGCGCACCACCAGGGGTTCTAAACCCCGGGGAGGTCCTGCATAACGGTCTCAGGGCCGCCGGAGCACGCTCCCAGCTCTGCCTGGACAGCTGGAAAAAGTGCACATCAGATCCCTGGGTCCTAGGTATTGTCAAGAACGGATACAGGATACAATTCCGGCGACGTCCTCCTATTTTTTTAGAAGTCCACATGACCATAGTCAAGGACCCAATCCAGGCACAAATTTTAACCAACGAGATTGCAACCTTGCTAAAAAAAGACGCAATCGCCCAGGTAAGCTCCAGCGAACAGCCCACTGGGCATTATTCGAAATATTTCCTTGTGTAAAAAAAAGATGGCGGACTTCGGCCAATCCTGGACTTGCGGCAACTGAACCGGTCCATAAAAACACTGCCGTTCAGAATGCTGACAACAAGACAAATTCTAGAGTCCATAGAGCCTGGCGAATGGTTCACTTCCATAGATCTAAAGGACGCGTACTTCCATGTACCCATCTGTCCAGATCATCACCCATTCCTTCGCTTTTCTTTTCAGGATCGGGTTTACCATTTCAGGGTCCTACCATTTGGCCTCTCGTTGTCTCCAAGGGTCTTTACCAAGATGGTTTCAGCAGCCCTTCATCCCCTCCAGAATGCAGGGATAAAAATCCTAGCATACCTGGACGACTGGTTGATCTGCGCACCTACCCGCAGTCAGGTTATCAGGGACACTGGAACAGTAATTCAACATGTCCAGTCACTCGGGTTCAAAATAAACTGGGACAAAAGCAATCTAAGTCCTCAACAGCAGACACTGTTTGTAGGGATTTCCCTAGACTCTCACCTAATGAAAGCCTCTTTATCCCCTCAGAGAGTGAGAAAATTATCCAGTCTGGCCCAGTCATTTCTCCTGAACAAGAAGGTGAAACTAATTCAGTTCCAGCAGCTGCTGGGTATGATTACAGCAGCAGCAGCTGTGGTTCCCCTCGGCATTCTCAGAGCCCGCCCACTACAACGGTGGGTAAACAGTTTCAATCTGCATCCCAAATGGGACAGACGTGTGAGAATAAGAGTTACACAGAAGTGTATTCAGATGCTACGCCCTTGGAAGAGCAAGAGGCTCCTATCGCATGGGACACCTTTAGGGAACATCCCAGCGAGACGGTCTGTGATAACGACAGACGCCTCCCTAACAGGATGGGGAGCAGTTTGGGAAGGCAGATCTGTCAGGGGCACCTGGGACCCTCCCTGGACCTCAGAACACATCAATGTACTGGAGCTCAGAGCAATCTACCTCTCTCTGAAGGCTTTTTTCCCAATTTTACAGAACAAACATGTTCTGATAAGGACGGACAACATGTCCGCGGTGTATCACATCAATCACCAGGGGGGCACCAGATCAGCACGATGCCTCCGGGTGACAAGAAAACTACTTTTCTGGGTATCCCCAAACTTCCTATCTCTCAAAGCTTATTTATACCAGGGGCGGTGAACAAAGCGGAGGGCCTGCTGTCCCGAACCGGACCACTCCCAGGAGAGTGGCGTCTCCATCCCGAAACGGTGAAACTTGTATGGGAACACTTCGGTACAGCAAAGATCAATCTGTTTGCGACAGCAGAGACAACTCATTGCACCCAATGGTACTCCCTGAGCAACCTGGGAGATCCCTTGGGGATAGATGCAAGAATGGCCAGGAGTGTTGTTGTATGCTTTCCCCCCTCTACCTCTGATCCCCCTCGTGCTAAGGAGAATTGCGATAGGTCATCACAAAGTCTTGCATGTGGCCCCAAGATGGCCAAAGAAACTCTGGTTTCCAGCACTCCTACGCTTGGTTCATGGTCACCCTTGGCAGCTACCGAAAAGAGGCGATCTCCTGTCTCAAGCAGCAGGACAAATTTGGCACCCAAAGCCGGAAATTCTACAATTGTGGGTGTGGCCTCTACTCAGCCCCGCCCTAATCTGAGTTTAGATGAGGCTGTAAGAAGAACAATAAATAGCTCTAAGGCACCTTCTACTTGGAGAAACTATTCAAGCAAATGGCGAATATTCTCCACATGGTGCCGAGATCAGCAGCTAGATGCTACCAATTGTGACACTAGCTTTGTTCTTCGATTTCTCCAGACATTGTTGGATTCTGGGAAATCAGTTAATACTATAAAAGTATACATCTCAGCCATCTCACATTTTCATGCATCAGAGCAGGGCGTAAGTGTTGGTAAACACCCCTTGGTGTCTCAGTTCCTTAAGGGCGCACACCGCTTGTGCCCAGGGAAGACTATAAGATCACCCGCTTGGGATCTTACTACGGTCCTGCATTCGCTGGTTAAAACACCGTTTGAACCTTTGGATCAGGCCAGCCTGAAGTTCCTGACATGGAAAACAGTCTTCCTCCTGGCAATATGTTCAGCCAAGAGGGTCAGTGAATTGCATGCTCTTTCAGTCAGTGAAGACTGTCTAAGATGGAAGGCGGAAAACGCGGGAGTTTTTCTCTGGCCAAATCCAGCATTTCTACCCAAAGTCCTTAGACCTAGTACAATGATTGAGGTGATTGAGCTGGATGCTTTTCACCCAGAGCCCCCTTGGTCAAGCACTGAGCTAAATAGTCCCTCCCTATGTCCCGTCAGAGCATTACGTGCATACATTGAGCATACTCGCCCATTGCGGCAGTCACATACACAATTATTTGTATGTTTTGATAAAAAAGGCATAGGCAAGCCTGTGTCCAAGAAACGCTTATCTCACTGGATAGTGGATACAATTTCACAAGCATATTCCAGTCAAGATCTACCTATTCCCGGCGGTCTAGTTGCCCACTCTACCAGGAGTATGGCCAGCTCCTGGGCAGCACTTAAGGGAGTATCACTTTCAGACATATGTGATGCGGCCTCTTGGAGCACCCCGTGCACATTTACAAGATTTTATAGGATTAACGTTGCAAATCCTAATTCTTTGGGGTCTGCCGTTTTATCTACAGTTAAGTCACCAAAAATAGGGGTATTACATGTCCCTCGTGACTTTGTTGAGACTAGTCATCCAGAATGAGACCGTGGTGACGGTCTGAGTGAGGTCGAAATAGATCGTAAGTTATGTCCATAACTATGGATCTATGAGACCGAACGATGACCGTCACCATCTCTTGTCACTCGGGACGAGCTGAGGCATTCCAGGTAAGAGGAAGTAGTCGGTCCAACCGGAGGTTTATATAACAGCCGACCCCTAAGGTCAGTCACCTGACATTGTTGGTATTAGGTCTCGAGGATAGGCGGAAGAATGGTGTCATTCAGAATGAGACCGTGGTGACGGTCATCGTTCGGTCTCATAGATCCATAGTTATGGACATAACTTACGTTACATGCTTCACTCTGTCACTCTGCTCATGCTTTACAGCCATAGTAGATTTGGTTGGTCATTCTTTGAGGGAATGGTATCACTCTAATGCTATTCATATGAGTAATTGCAGGGGGATGTCTGAATCAGAATTACATAAAATTATTTTGATCCTTGACTTTTAGTGCTACTACTATCAGATAGTTCCTTCCGATGAGTATGAAGTTGAACTTAATTATGTCTCTGGTAAGGAGCATTATTATGACAACCAAAGTGGCTCTAGATTTCTGGCTTGGCGGCTCAAGACAATTCAGAGAAATTTGAAACTCAAAAACGCATATCACATGTATACATTCCTTCAGACCACAATCTACAGTATTTAGACTTTAGACTTTCACCACTAAAGAAAGCCCAAAGGTAAAGGAATTTAGAGCCAAGTTTATAAACAGGAGTTACTGTAAGAGTCAAGTTCAATGTTCTAACAATGTGTACATGTAGTAATTTTAGATTGTTGCACAATACACCTATTGCAATTTATTTACACATTTTACATTTAGCATTATGTTTTGACAAAAATCTTTGTAGTAAATCTACAATGTTCTGTTAGCACATAAAAGTCTAATGGCAAAGATGTTAAAACTACATTCATGAACAGGAGCAAAGAGCTAAGTTCTTAAAAAATGAATAGGTGTTGTATTTGTAAATTGTTACACCATGTCCCCACTGCATTAATTCACCACCTTAAGTTTTTGCATGGGTTATATCTTGGCAAAAGGTTTGCTCTTTTTGTGCTCAAGAAGGTTGTTTATTGCAGTTTTTAGAAAGCATTTACAGAAAGCAGTTGGAATAGCACTGGTAATGTAAACATAAGTGATGGTAATGTGCAAAAGCCAAGTAAGTCAGGCCTTGGTGAGCAAAGCACACAAGAAGATCCATCTGATATGTGATAAACCAATCCTCCACAACTAATATGTCAATAGATCACGCAAAAGATATGTGTGCCTCAATTATAGAAAAGTTACAGGGCAGTGTTGCTAACAATGTTGTACTGTCTGTTGTTGAAAGCATAGAGGATGTCAATTAAGTACATGCAAACTTTAAAGAACAAGTGTTAAGTACAGTGCCGCCTACACTTATAATGTAAGTAGAAGTGCTTTGAAATTATTTAACAGTGCTTTCAATCCATTTAGTGATTTTAAACATAAACTCCAAATAGACTAAGTATTTTAGTGAGAAACGGGATGAACCGGTGGTAATCCACCTAGGAGTGCGATATGATTCAAGGAGAAGCAAGGTATCTGGAGTATATGAGCAGGTACCAATAAATAACCCTTACATTTATATACCCCTGTTGAAACATTAGAGTTAATTTTAAAGAATGAAGACGGTAAAATACTATAAATGACATCCTTTGTATTCAAAATAAAAAAAATACCCTGCAAATTCTGATGACTTTAAAACATCAAATCAACTAGGGTCAAAACAAAGCATTCATAAGCTTGAATTTTACACAATTTATCACCATGTGTAAATTCATTCTTGATGAATATCCATCTCTTATCTTTGTTCAATTCCCAAGATGGAAAATAACTTGGTATTGAAAAAATACTAACTCCATTTTTAAAACATGTAAAAGCGCTAGAGCTAAATGGAATTATAGTGTAATTTACTGAATAACCTCTCTATAGCACCATTGCACAAGTATCAGGTGACAATTTAGGTCTGAATTAAATTCTTGGTTATGTGGAATCTTTCACTGCAAATTCAAATTCAAATTCAAATTTTATTTGTCACATACACAGTCATAGACAGTACAATATGCAGTGAAATGCTTAGACAACTGCTCGTGACCTTAAAATAAAAGACTATGAATAAGAAATAAATATGAAAAATGAAATAAAAGGTCAATTTAACTAGGAAAGAATAAAATAACATATAAAATTAAAGTTAAAATAAAATAACTGTATAACAAAAACACACAATATAGAAAATATATGTAGAAATATAGAACAAAAGAAACAGCTGTACAAGGTAGATCTAGATTTATGTAGGTATAGATTTATGTCATTTTTGTGTGGATTAAATATGCTTAATTAATATGTGCAAATATGTGCAAATATGCTTAAAAGTGATTTATGTAAAGTAAAGTGGCTTGTGATAGAGTGGTTTGACTAATGACCATGAAGTGTAGTTGTGCAGTGGCCACTAGTGTAAACGAATGTCCAGAATGTCCAGAGTGAGTGTAAAAACCATATGTGTGGGTCAGTACTGTGTGGTGTACTGATTAAGAGACCGTATCGCCTGCGGGAAGCAGCTCCTCCTCTCTCTGTGTTGGCCTTCAGGGAGCGGAATCGCTTTCCTGACCTCAACAGAGAGAACAGTCCATTGTTGGGATGGCTGAGGTCTTTCACGATCTTCCTGGTCTTGGTCCAGATGCTGTAGATCGAGTGCAGGTCAGGGAGCTCGGTGCAGATGGTGCGCTCTGCTGATCGCACCACCCTCTGTAGAACTCGTCTGTCCTGCATGGTGCTGTTCCCAAAACTGTTTTACAAAAAGGGGTTTATAGGCAGAGGGTATGTGTAGGTGATGACATTTATGACGAGGACTGACGGTAAAAATGGTAATTTATTTAGGATAAATGGGGTAGAAAAAGGGTTAAAAGGAAGGAATAATAGGAAGGAAAAAGTGAAGGTGTGCACGTGCAGGTCTCTCTTGAGTGCGGCCTCAGTCGGGAATCATTCTCTGACATCCGGTGGCTGGGCGGCTTTCCCTGGCTGGGAACTGGGGCCGCAACATGTAACCTCCTAGGAAGACGCAGAAGAGCAGCATGTGAGTGGGGTAATGTAACAAGACCCAGGGACATCAAAGGCTCTTCAACTCTCACACGGAGCCGGATTTTGTGACCATGCCGCCTTTTCTTTCCCGCACGTCTTCCTGCGTCGCGTTCAACAGACCCTGAGCTACACTCCTCGCTGTGTTGTATAGCGCGGGGAGAAGCCCGGGATCCATTAACCAGCCGTGCCTATTCTTGCGGCCCTGCAGGAAAGTTGTGGCAACAATGTAGTATCTTGTGACCACGTGTTATACTACGTCGTTCCCTCGTGTTAAGTTGTGACCACAACTTGTGGCCACGTACCATACTATGTCTTTCCCACGTGTTATTAAGCTGTGGACACAACATTGTATGCCGTTCCCATGCCTTAATAAGTTATGGCGACGGAATGTATATATTTTTACCAAATGTCACCAGAAGGCCTTTGTAGAAATGCAAGGTAGAAGAAACTGAAAACTATACTAATATTTAACAAATGTTGTTGGCATTTCGGCTTCTCCCAGCAAGGGGATAATATTATTTAACAAATAAATGTGCTAAATTTACTAAATATTTTAACTGAATTTAATTTATACTGCACAGCAAATTTAACACACTCTGTGTTTTTATGGGAACCATGGGAAAAGTGTTAAATTAACACTTTTAAAGAGTTACGATTACAAATATGGTAGTGTTACAGTACTTAACAAACACTTACAGTGTAAAATTTTAACACAACAACAGATGACAAGAACACTAAGTAAGTGTTTAAAGTTCACTTTATATCAATTTGAAAATGTTAAATAAGATAATGGTAATGTATCTCAAGGATCAATTTGGTGTGGAGCTTCACACGTAGATAATTTTCTCTAAACACTGTTTAAGCTGTTGCTTTTTCAGTCTGTAGTAGTAATTTAGATCCAAGATGGCGCCGGTGAGGTCGGCTGCCGTCACGACTTTTCTTTGTTTTTGTATTTTACATCACCATTGAGTACATTAAGTACGATAGAGACACTCTTGTTTCTATTGGTATACAATGTACTCACAATTCGACGTTTTTAACTCCTGATCCGAGCTGGCCGAGTGAGATCCTGAGGGAGAACAAAGGACGCGACGCGAAGCGGCGGCCCTGAGAGAAACGAGCCGGCATCAGGAACAGGCTGAGAGCCCGTGCACACCGCACACCTCTGCCTAGCATCCTACTCGCCAACGTCCAGTCACTGGAGAACAAACTCTATGACCTCAGGGCCAGGATAAAGTTCCAGAGAGGCATTCGGGACTGCAATCTCCTCTGCTTCACCGAGACATGGCTGAACCCAACAGTGCCGGAACACGTGTGTTCCTCTTACACGCTCCTGCACACCAAATCTGGAACTACTGTCCATCATGTGTTGTCCTTTTTATCTAACTCGGGAGTTCACATCGGTCATAATCAGTGCCGTTTACATTCCACCACAAGTGGACACGGACACTGCCTTATGCGAGACACAGCACCTCAAACGCGCAGCGCCGAACTTTTATCAACATATCACCTGCCCCACTGGACCATTGTTACACTATGGTCAAGGACGGCTACAAGGCGCAATCTCGTCCACCGTTTGGCAAATCCGACCACGCCACCATCTTCCTCATGCCAAAATACAAACAAGGGCTAAAACAGGAAGTTCCGTTCCAGAGGGAGGTCGCGCGCTGGATGGACCAATTGGTGGCCACGTTACAGGACGCACTTGATGACGCAGACTGGGACATGTTCAGAAACAGCTCCGATGATGACGTCAGCGTGTTTACGGAAGCGGTTGTGGGATT
>JAQQZT010038914.1:0-11451 GCA_030068275.1 Clarias platycephalus | reverse complement strand
CTTGAAACATTCCAACATAAGTACAGTGGCACAAGACACACAACAATTGACAATGAGAAGGGAATAAAATACATAAAACAATTCAATAATGGAATTAGGAATAGGATTTTCAATAATTTAAAATTACATCATGATGTTGGTGGCTCTGTTTAGGTAGCATGAAGTAACTCAGTCCTCCAAGGGGAGGTGACTAGTAGCCCACAATCTTCCTTTTGAGTAATCGTTGCAGAATGTTTCTTGTGTTTTACAGAGCAGCCTGCATACAGTACAGGAATACAGTATGTTGGTAAACTTTCATTTGTCAAAAAGTCCATCAACAGTGGTATGATTAGATGCTGAGCTAAATTCATGGAAGAGTAACCTCATGTAGCTTTCCCACTGTCTCAAGTGGCTCGATATAGTGTGGATTGCGATGGCAATGGCATCCTCAACTGTCATGCAAATTAAAGTGGGTCAAAGGAGGGAGCGAGGGAGGCTCTAATGCTGTATGGTGGAGTAACAATTTCCTTTGTTTCTTTTCTTTTCTTTTTTTTAACCTATTTTATTTTGGTGTCTGTCAAATCTTTTAGGAAGCAACATTTTCAGATGTATTATTAGGTAACTGGTTTAGTTTTATCTGTAAATAAAGAGTGTTGTCAACACAGATTTTACTTCAGCAGAAATGAAAGCTACTACTGTAAGCTCATCTGTCTTTATTCAGGCTGAGTGTAGCTCAGTTTCATTTCTGCACAGTTTTGTAATTCATCACAGATGAGTCATTCTTTCAGACACGCCTGTTTTGTCTTTTACATATTGAATCAGGAAGTGTGAGATTCTGCTAGTGACGCTGTGTGAGCTTGTTTCTCCGTAAAATGGCAGACGCTGATATTTCAGTAACTCGGGATCAGTTAAACTGTTCAATCTGTCTGGATCTACTCAGGGATCCAGGGACTCTTCTCTGTGGACACAGTTTCTGTTTGGAGTGTATTAATGGCTACTGGAATCGGAATGATCAGAAGGGAGTCTACAGCTGTCCGCACTGTAGACAAAGCTTCGCTCCAAGACCTGTTGTGAGTAAAAACACTGTTCTGGCTGATGTAGTGGAGACAATTAAAGCTACCCCTCCGGCTCAGTGTTCATCTGCACCTGTATATGTGGAGTGTGATTCCTGCACTGAGAAAAAACACAAAGCCATCAAGTCCTGTCTGGTGTGTCTGGCCTCTTTCTGTGAAACTCACCTCCAGCCTCACTATAAATCTCCTGCCTTTAAGAAGCACAAGCTGGTCGAAGCCTCCAGACGACTCCAGGAGCAGATCTGCTCTCAGCACGACAAACTGCTGGAGGTTTACTGTCGCACTGACCAGCAGTGTATCTGCATGTTGTGTATGTTAGATGAACATAAAGGACACGATACAGTATCGGCTGCAGCAGAAAGAACTGAGAAACAGGTAACAATGTCTTATACTGTAGCTCTCAGTTACACCTTGTAAAGAAAACATTTTCTTATTAAACTGTTCCTATTTAAAGAAACTTTAGTTAAACCTTCATCAAACTGAATGTGGGTCATGTGCTGTGTTTCTGTGTAGAAGCAATTGTTGGAGACTCAGAAAAAATACAAGCAGAAAATCCTGGAGAGAGAGAAGAAGCTTCAGGAGCTAAGGGAAACTGTGGTGACTCAAAAAGTGAGTTTGGAGCTGTTTAAGGTTGTTTACGGTTTACGTATGCTGCACATCTTATATCACATAAGTGATAAATCAGAGCTTATATTGTTTTGTTTAGTAAGCTATCCAGCTAACTGTTTTTCCTGAAACAGTAAATCAATGCAATCAGTGTTAGATTTAAAAAGTAAGTTTTATGTACTTATTCGATATATACTTGGTAAAAATATATTTGAGTATATAGTACTTGGTTTAAATTTTTAAGCATACAGAAATGGTTATGTATGTGGCATATAATGTCATAGTGGCACATCATTAAGAAAAGTATAATTAAGCATGGCAGCACGGTGGCTTAGTGGTTAGCACTGTCACTTGCACTTCCATGGTCCGGGTTTAATTTCCTCCGGGTTTCTTCCCACCATCCAAAGACATGCAAATCACAAACTGGCATTTCCAAATTGTTCATAGTGTGTGAATGAGCATGTGTACCTATATGTGTGCGTGAACTGCAATGGATTGGGACCCTGTCCACGATATACCCCGCCTTGAGCCCTAAGTCTCCTGGGATAGATTCCAGGCCCCTGTGACCCTGTATATAAGTTAAAGTAGTATAGACAATGTGTGGATTAGATAATTAAGTAAACTTGCCTTACACATAAAGTTCAAGTATACAGTGGCAAGAAGAAGTATATGAATCTTTTGGAATTTTATGCTTTTTTTGCATTAATTAGTCATAAAACATTATCTGAGCTAAAATCTGATCTTCAATGTCTTTATTAAGAACAACCATAAAAGTCATAGTGCTAGGTATAAAGGATGTAAATCCTTGAGTTAATGACCTCAAAAAAGGTTATTATAGTCATTTGTTAGCATATCTGGAATCTTTGAATGATTGAAAGACATTCAAACTTTTTGAGTTTGATCTGCACAAGAAGAATACACTAACCTGAGTCATGTCTCACCAAATAGAGCATTTACGATCAAGAATTGTTGATTTACATGATGCTGGAAAGAGTTATAACATGAGTTCAAAGACTTTAGACATTCACCAGTCTACAGTTAGGCAAATGAAAACATTTTGAGATTGTGGCTACTATACCAAAGAATTGGCACTCAATCAAAATGACCTAAAAAGATTTGAAGGCATTGTTGAAGCTGGCTAACATCTGTGTTCATGAGTCTACAGTACATAAAACATTGAACTAGTCGGTGTTCATGGCAGGATACCACAAAGGAAGTCACTGCTTACTAAAGAGAACTTTGCTGCATGCTTGAAGTTCGCCAAAGAGCACAGTGACACTCCAGAGCCCAGACCTCAACCCAACAGAGATGCTATGACTTAGAGTGACATACACATGACGTCCAAAGAATATGCCAGAGCTAAAGCAGTTCTGCCAGGAAGAATGAGCTAAAATTCCTCCTGAATGATGTGCAGGTTTGATGCACAGCTACAGGAAGTGGCTAGGGGGTAGAGGGCTTTGGTCAACCAGTTATTAATTCCAAGGGCTCACTTACTTTTTCTATTACCATTGAAAATGTTTAATGAGGGTGTTTAATTAAGACACGAAAGATCAGAATATTTTTTGTGTCATTATTTTAGGCATATTATATTTGTCAATACACTTGACTTAGATGAAGATCAGGTAACATTTAAGATCATATCACAAATTAATGCAGAAAACCATGACATTCCTAAGGGTTTACCTGCCTTATCTAGCCACTGTTCTTGTAGTTGTTCTAGGGATTGCATAGTTTAAAATAAATAGTACATGGGTTGAACTAAATCTGATATTTTATGTAGTCAATGTTATTAACCCACACAGAAATAGGTAATCATCTGGCTGATTTTGCTGACCATTCCTCTAAAGTGAGAAAGTAGTGTACAGTACAGACTTCATTCATACTACATACTGGGGTTTTTAATTCCCAGGCCATGGAATAGTTGTTGGCCGCAAAACCCATGCATTTTGTTGTTATTTATTTTTCTTGAAATATCAAATTGTATTAGATTTGATGTGGGGCTCCTTTAGCACAAACTACTGCATTGTGGATAGCATGGAGGTGATCAGGCTGTGGCACTGCTGAGGTGCTTTGATAGCAGCCTACAGCTCGTCTGTATTTTTGGGTCAGGGGTTTTTCATCTTTTTTTTTTTTTTTTTTTTTTTTTTTTTTACAGTACCTCGTTGATTCTTTAATGGGGCTCATGCAAGTGGGCTGGCCTGTCAAGCACAGTAATATCGTTTAATATTGTGAACAAACCCATTTGGATTTTTGGTCCTATTTACTGCTACTGGAAGTCCTGCTGGAAAAGGAAATCAGCATTTCCATAAAACTTGTCAGCAGATGGACGCATGAATTGCTGCAAAATATCTTTCTAGATCGTAAATTGGATTCTGTGGCTTTCCACTTTTCCTCCAAACAGGGACCATGTTTCCAAATGAAATGCAACATTTACTATCATCTGGAAATAGGATGTTAGGCCACTGAGCACTGGTACAGGTTGACATTTACTAGTTACTTTAAAAAGTTCTATATCACTATTTCTTAATTACTCTATTAAAAAGTAATCGCGAAACGCTGACCGCATTTTTTTCGAACTGCTTGCTCACGCACTGTTTGGGGGCGGAGTAACACACTCAGAGGAAAGCGCTAGCAGCTCCTTCCGCGTGCGCGAGCTCACAGACGACCCCTGATTGGCTGTAGAGCCGTGATTAATGTGTGAGCACAAAGTACCTCTCATCCCTCCCCTCGGAGAGAGCTCGGCCAATCAGCTCTCTCTAGACCTTCTGCTGTGAGAGGAAAACAGCATCACCCGGGGATCGAACCAGCGATCTCCGGATGATCGGGCGAGCACTTTACCACTGCGCCACTTGGAGGCCTTATTTAAGTATACTTAATAAAATTCACTTTAAGCATGCTTTTTAAGTAATAGGTGTTATTTTATTATTGTTTATTATCAGAAACTGGGAGGAACTGATAGTTGAGTGAACTATACGAAGTTCACAAGTAACAATTTCAATTTGAGATATTTGTTTTTTTTCATCTTTTTTAATCAGAAATTGTGCATCACAAAATCAGTTCAGACCTCTAGTTGAATGCAGCATTAGATTCATGCCTTGTCATGTATTCACTGTCTCATTGAGTGAAGTTTTAGTAATATTTCTTGTTTAAAAGCATTCCCTCCGTCCCTCTCTCTGCTAACAGCGCGCAGCACAAACGGCAGTGCAGAAAACTGAGAGGATCTTTACTGAGCTGAAAAAATCTATTGAGGGAAGACTCTCTGAACTGACAAAACTAATTAGAGATCAGGAAAAAGCTGCAGTGAGTCGAACTGAAGAAACAATCAAGAAACTGGAGGAGGAGATTGCAAAAATGAAGCAGAGAGATGCTAAGATGGAGGAGCATTTACACACAGAAGATTCCATCCAGTACCTACAGGTAACATCACTGTGAAAATCAGCTGAATATTCAGATCATTTCAAAACAGTTCAGATGCTTCAGACACATTAGAAACAATTCCCTTGTATAACCCCTATTATTTAACTATTATTGATCAACTCCCATTGATTTTTCTTTTGGCCAAAATGACTAACTTGCAGCTGTTAGTAATAAATCAGTAAAACAAGAGCCGTTTAAATAGCTCAACACAACTAATATACAGTACTAAGTGGTTCCTCCAAAGTCAACACAAAATGCTACTTTTAATGAATACTGTAGTATCATGTAAATGATTCAACTCCTTGATGAGAGACATTTTCAGTACTTAATAGAGCCCCTGTCAAGCTATTGAACCTGCTGAACAAGCTATTGAACCTGTTGCAAACTTGATGACACTAGCTTCTGGCAGTGCTTATGAGAGATCTTCCTCTCAGACCTCTAGTTCAGTGGGATTCTAGGGTTTGTGTGCTGCAACTGCCTTTTAAAAAATATATTTTCTATTAGCTTCAAGCCAACTGACAGTGATGGCCACTCTAGAACCTTCCAGGACTTGGTAAACTTTGAAGTATGCATTTACATTTTCCTTCAGGCATTCGACAGACGCTCTTATCTAGAGCGACTTACAAAAAGTGGTTGGAAGTTTCCATCACTGGATATATACTTACACTGGGTTAACAGGTGACTAACTAAGTGCCATCCGTCAAACACAGTTGCGGGGGGAGGGGGGGATGAGTAGGGGTGGTAGTCAGAGTATCCTTGTCCTGTTAGAAGGTCCAATGATGTCAAAGTTTCAGCTTTCTCTCAGATTGCATGATGTTTTCTTCAAGGACTTTCTGATACTTGATTGAATACATCTTCTGCAAGGTTTCAGTGCCAGAGGAAACAAAACATCCCCATAGTCCCCATCATTCTTCTTTATATGGTTTGGAGCATGTTGGAGCCGACTTTTCTTGTCTTTTAGGGTCAGTGGCAGGGTATGTTTTGGGGTGACCTTAAGTGTTCAGTATTCGCCTTATAGTGCAGAGTAAAACTTTAGTTCCTGCTGCCACAATATCTTTCTGTAGGTTCTCTGCAGTCAATCAAGGGTTTTTCAATAATTGCCTCCTCTGGAATCTGGTAGCAGCAGGTGATGGCTTCCTCTTTCTGCCAGGTCAAGGTAGTGCAGTCACTGTTCATTTCACATTGAATCTTGGAAATAGGCTTTGCTTCTAGTAACATTTAGTACCTTGTTTAAACAAGGCAATGATCTCTTTTCTTATGGACAACTCTTTTGACTCTTCAACATCTCCATCAATAAGTCCCTAAAAAGTCCAGGTATTTGATGTGTTCTAAATCAACTACATCTGAGGCATCTAATCTGTGCTGAACACAACACCTGATCTGCAAATCTGTGCTCTAATGAGGGATTTTATTCAGGGCATTGAATAATTCTGAATCTGCAGTAATTGTTGAAAGGGGCCATTTGTGTTGAACTTGAAGAAACCACTTGTTATTTGTGCTGGGCATTTAAATGTAAGAGGAAAAAATACTGTAAATGTACATAATGTTGCAGTAAAACACAACTTCATTGTTTAAGTGTATTTGTGATGAAAATAAATAAATCTGAGTATTTTGTCTACATCATACTGTCTATGGACTTCATAATGCTCCTCCAAAATGGCCCAGTTTTTATCAAGTACAAATTATTTAAGATAAGATAAGATGAGATAAACCTTTATTAGTACCACAAGTGGGAAATTTGTTTTGCCACGGCAGCAAGTGGACAGTACAAAGTAAAAAATTTAAGAAACAACAATATAAAATAAAATAAAATAGAAAAAAAATAGAATACTAAAAATAGAATACTAACAGTATAAAATGTATACTATACAATCTAGCTATAGAATATGGACATCTGTGTAGTAAAGAAATATTTACATAAATATATATTTAGATTATAAGGAAACACAGTTGACTAAGTGATATGTTTGTA
This sequence comes from Clarias platycephalus, assembly GCA_030068275.1. NCBI lineage: Eukaryota > Metazoa > Chordata > Actinopteri > Siluriformes > Clariidae > Clarias > Clarias platycephalus. The sequence goes on along the minus strand of JAQQZT010038914.1, from coordinate 4,404 downwards.
CCCAATGAGTATATGTATACATACAGAGAGTGAGTGACAGGCATTTACAATTCATTGTTAGAATAACATGCCTTTGTTTTCACCTTGTTAAGTTCAATGTCTTGTTTGAAATAACCTTTGAATTAAGAGGAGTGAAAAGTCAATTATGTATTTCATTTTATTATCACATTTGTAGATGAATCAGTCTGTACCATGTGCCTGCTAAGTTATCCAAACTCACATACATTATGCTTCTCTTTTTACCTAGAGTTTTCAGTCTGTTTTAAATCCAGTTAGACCTTTAAACCCGCTCACCATCACCTCATGTCCTATCGTAACGTTTGAGAATGTAATAAAGTGCATGTCTCAACTCAAAGGAAAAGTGGAGGAGTACTCTAAAACGGAGTGTGAGAAGATCTCAGGAGTAGGTAAGTTCTAATGTTATAATGGCTTAAAATGCACAATGGGCTTCTTAGGCAGTTGTAAGTTGGACGTTAATGAAAAATGCAGCAATATTTACTAATCTTTACTATACATATAAAAGATACCAACTCATACCTTACCTTAGTGGGACTGCAGATACTTTATATGAAAGTGCTCAGTTGAAGGTTGTGAGTTTTGTACTGTATTACTCTTATTTCTTACTCTGCTTTCACGCCCCACCCATAAATATATGCATTACCTTTATATTTAGAATTCCGTTATCAATACAATACAATACAATACAATACAATACAATACAATACATATTCTGTTTCAGATGTGTGTAGCACACCAATAATGTGTTTTCTCTTGTGTTTATTTACAAAGTGAACTTCCAAATCCCAAAAAAGCATCTGTGAGCTTCAGAAGTCAAAAAAGCCAAATTAATAAACAAAATTCCTCTAACTAGTCCCAAAGTACAAATACCTAAAGCTACACCAAAAGAAAGGAAACAAAAAGCACTCTACCGTTACTCTCTTACTAACCAAAAACCAGGAGTAAACAATGAATAAACAAAATGGTGTCAACTTCTAACTAAACAACTATACGATACAAATAAATACAAAATGTATTTACAAAACGGAGCAAACAAATCCGAAGAAGAGCAAGTCCAAAACAAAGTCAAAACAAATTAATCATATCATAAATGGCAAGGTATAGTAAAACCAAAAGCCAAAAAATACCAAGGGGTCGTAAATAGCATCTCTTTCACAACAAAGTATAAACAGTGTAGTAAGACATGGTCTGCAGCACTGTAGGCGGAAGGGGTTAAAGTAGGCCTCTGGGTTTTCTGTCCAACCAGTCGTTAAGTAGGAGGTAGGATCAATGAGGGCAGAGCAAGTAAGCATACAACCAAATGCAGGAAGCAGCACGCTGAAGTGGGTGGGACCTGAAACATTAAGGGAAAGACACACCCCCATCCTACCACCATCAGACGTATGCAAAGTAGAAAATACAGTTATACTTTAAAAAAAATTATAGAGCAGGCACTTGACATACAACTTCTATAAAGTCCTGTGTGGATCAGATGGTCCACTTGTCGACCCCTTGATGGGAGAAGCTGAAAGACTAACAACTTACACTGTACTTGCGTTCCAAATGACAAACTTCACGTGTCAGTGAACAGAGCAGAAAAACATAAAATATCTGAGTTATTTTAATAATACTTTTAATAATACTTATATTTATCTCAAATTTGATTTTAAGACAGACATCTGAAAAAAATTCAAACCATCCCTTTAAGCATCCTGCTAACCCCACAAATTATTTCTTAAATTGTGTTTTGGAGGATTGACAATTTTTGCTGTGAAGTGTCAGTTATATTTTTGTTCTTTAAAAATGATAAAAAGCAAATTACATGCGTTGTTATTTCATTGTTATTTCATTGTTTTCTCATTGTTCGTGTTCTGCTCCTCATACAGGTACCCTCTCTGTTTTGGAAAGCAGAGCAGCACACGCTTGCGGAGTGGGCCTTTCTAATTTAGCACAGCAGGTTGGGACTCAACAGCAACCCTCCTCATCTCTCAAGACGAAAATGATAAAAGGAGTCAGAGAAGAGCATAAAGATAGTGTTAAGCCTATGGATTCATTCAGTGCTTTCCCTCGCTCCTCCAATGTGCATGCTTTATCTGTGCACTTTCACTCATATTCCAGGATCCAGCTCCCAACTATGACTGGTTACTGTCCCCAGAAACCAAGACCTTATTCTCGACCTTCCTCCGACACTGAAACCGCGACTTTCAGTCAACCCCAGAAGGACACCCACTTCTGAACTTTCTCCAAAACCACATTTTTTTCCTTCTCCCTCTCTTTATTTTGTTTAAACCCTTGGGTGGTGATCACAGTCACTTAGCCACTGTTTACTGGTCGGTAAACATGTTGGTCGGTATATCATGTTTAATCCATGTTCTTGCTTTGGGCACTGATGTATATATTTAGCTGTGTGCACTGCATTTCACCAGTTACATGCTTGCGTGTGCCATAGTGTATGCACCCTGATCACGAGGTGCGCCTCAAGGTGCGTATATTGGGTTAAACTGTATTTCTTTGTCATTATGGGTTAGGAAAAGTGATGCCCACAGCAAATCAATACTGTGACATACCCCAGTCAAAAGGGTCTAAGTGACACTCATGGGTCAGAATCTTTATTCATACTGTCAATGCATCCTTTCATGTTTAAGGCATGCCCTGCCATATTCTGCCTTTAATTGCCTCAATGTTCTTGCCCTAAATAATTACCAGGTGTTTTGTGTTTTTACTTACTTTAAAAAATTTTATTGTACGTTTACATCTCTATTTTTTGACCTTGTACATCCTTCTCATTAGACTTAATATTGGTTCTTGTAAACTAATAGAAATCAACATTGATGTCACACCAGGATTGCAGATTTTGTAATACAATGGTGGTCCAAAAGTCTGGAACTATCAGCAGGTTTCCTTATATGATGTCATATTTTAGACTCAACATGGCTTCGAAATGAACTCTCATAGAAAATTAAATAGGACATTATCATGTATGCAAGACATGTTTTTTTATATAGACAAAGCTACTGCTGCTGGATATTATAGCATTTGCTTGTTTGCCTTTAGAGCCTAGATTATTTTAGCACCCTGTATACAGCGATGGCATCTTATCTACTGCTGTAATGTACTTAATCAGAATGAATAAACTTCACTGTAACTGCAAATAAATGCCTTGTCTTCTACTCATATAAAAACACCTTGATATCTCTTTTTTTTTTAAAACATGTTATAAGATTCCTCATATAATTTAACATAAGATATTTGTGGTTGTCTTAACATATTCACCAACTTCTTCTTTAAAAATGATGAGGCCTGTAGTACTATAGAGGAAGAGGTCTTTATTACTGTTAGAATGAACAGAATGAGTTTGCTTTTTATTTTGTTTTTATTATATACCACATTTAACCTGAGAACTGGAAATTAACTTTAACCTAAACCATGTCTGTTCAATCTGAGAGAGAGTACCGAGTGTGGATCTGTTCCATGCTTTTTCTTCACACACAACCATGTATGGCTTTTGTAAACTGAAGCAAAAGGTTTCTGCTGTGTAAGTGGTGGTGTGTGAGTTGTGTGTGACCTTTTCAATAAAATCCTGAATACAATGCAGAAGTGAATATTTCTGGATTTCAGGATCAGTTCAGCTGTTTAATCTGTTTGGATCTACTCAAGGATCCAGCAGCTCATCTCTGTGGACACAGTATCCGTGTGGTGGAGACACTCATAATAACATGTGGAGTGTGATTTCTGCACTGGGAGAAAACACAAAGCCATCAAGTCCTGTCTGGTGTGTCTGGCACTATAAATCTCTTGCCTTTAAGAAGCACAAGCTGGTCAAAGCCTCCAGACGATGGCATAACAAACTGCTGAAGGTTTACTGTCACACTGACCAGCAGTGTATCTGCATATTGTGTACCATGGATGTACCATGGATTGTGTACCTTGTGTACCATGGATCAACATAAAGGACACGATACAAAATGGCTATTTTTGATTACATGTTTTTGTGAAACACTTAAACTTGTTCCCTGGGTGACCAATGCCATTGATTGTAACTGTAACTAGATACTAAATATGGCAGTCATTGAAAAAGTACAATGGTCCAACAAGAATAACAATATTGTGTGATAATTATCTTATGTTTTTCAAAAATATAATTTAACTTCATTTATGTGTGATATCTATCTATCTATCTATCTATCTATCTATCTATCTATCTATCTATCTATCTATCTATCTATCTATCTTCTCAGGCATGAGCACTGAAATGTTACTACCATTGCATCATAAACACACACAACATTACTCAGTGGTCTTGAGAAAAGCTAAAATGATCGTACAGAAAATATACTCAGCAAAAAAAAGAAACGCCCCTTTTTCAGGACTGTGTATTTCAACAATAATGTTGTAAAAATCCAAATA
>JAQQZT010038913.1:0-11513 GCA_030068275.1 Clarias platycephalus | reverse complement strand
CACACACACACACACACACACACACACACACACACACACACACACACACACACACACACACACACACACAGTAAACCTGGCTCATTAGACACCATGGTCACGTCTGTTTACTCTCCGGTGGTCAGCACATTTCCACAGGATGCAAATCCTCGTCCAGGGCTAAGCCGAGAGAGCACGAGAGAAAATCTTTCAGTATTCAGTCAAAAAAGTTAAAGCGGCCCCGCTGTCTGATGCGCACGAATTTAAAGAGCCGTGTCTTCTTGAAAAGCCTGCGCAGATTCCGTCTGCAAGACAAATGCTGTCAATATTCTCCTCCGTGAGTAATCAAGTTACGGCAAAAATGAAGGAGTGGACTCGGCCGTGTTCGAGCGAGCGGAGGAGAATTTTAACAGCTTTAAACATCAAAAAGCTATTTGACAAATGAATTTATATGCATGAACCGGAGCGCACTTGTCCTGCAGCTTACTGCGCTACATTTGCGTGACACTGGAAATCAATTCCCGTAGTATTAGGAGGGCGATCGAGACCACGCCGTCTCTCGCTCTCTCACCTCTCTTCATCTTCTGGTCTCTTTACCCATCCTTCTCTCCGTGTGAATATTTAATAACTCTGCAGACTCGGGGGATCTGGCAACCCACAGTCCAGTTGCTTGCCCATATTCATTTGTTCCTGGCCCATCTGCATGGGAGGTGGGAGCTCTGGTGGTTCGCCGCCGCTGCTCCACTCTTCCTCTTAGAACGGGGGTGATCCCCGACGCGGCACCGAGCCTCGGCGCTCGCCGCACGCTTTTTTTTACTTCTCAGCTGGAATGGCACAGTTTGGGCCTAATAAAAGCTTGCACAGTGAGCCGCACGTTGGCACAATCAGAGCGCTCGTGAATGCTTTTGTGAGAAAAGAAAAAAGAAAGAAAGAAAAAAACAAAAAAAACAAAGCAATTTGGTTCCCCTCTAAGAATTGTCAAAACACGCTGGGGGAATTTCTGCTGCTCAGAAAAACTCTGCTTGTCACACACTAAACCAGCATCACCTGCTTAATCATACTGTATGTTCTAATAACTTCTGAAATTATCTTACAGAACGCGTTTCTGATTAATTGTTGTGACGACCCTTAATATCAGTCTCCAGGTTTTTCCCCAAAAATAACACTGGAGAGAAAATCAGCCGTCTAGCTGTAGATATAGACATGGACATAGAAGTCAGCCTATTTCCCTTCCCCGTTCCTTTTCCTCTCGTCTCTTGGACACCCGTGTACAGTCAACAGCGTCTTCTCAGAAAGCCTCCCGCTCTGTTTCCTTTTTATAGTGAACCAGTAATCTAGCAGGCTTAACTCCTGGCTCGATTGAAATCCTTTCCGAGGCTGTGGGTTTGTCTTTGAAGGTGTGTGTGTGTGTGTGTGTGTGTGTGTGTGTGTGTGCGCGCACGTTTGCGCAGGAGTATGTAGGATGTGTTAGCTTTGATTTCACATAGCACCTAGCTACAACTTTGCTCAGATGGATGGAGGAGTGGACATGGATAGAATAATGGAAAGACAGATGTGGTGAAGTTTAATGTAGCTGAGGCTATTTTAAGCCAGGCAGTAATGGAAGGCATGTATACAGCAACACACACACACACACACACACACACACACACACACAGAGAGCTTTCAATCTGCCTGACCTTAGCACATGTCTGACCCCCAGATTCACCTCACCCTGTTATTTTATTTTATTTATTTATTTATTTAGGAGACAGGACATGAAAACTAACTTATTTTCAGGAAAACGATCTCAGTTTCAGTGAAGCTTAAAATCCTGGATGGAAGATTTAAAATCAAGAGCATTTGAGGAACAAAACCCGCGCGTATTCTGTATTCCGTACACGTGAGCTGTACAGTGTACGCTGCTTCTCGACCGGGTGGTGCTGTAGGATGTTTTTGCCGTGACCCGCGCGTACACCGCGCTCGGCTTGCTCTCGCTAATAACCTAATCAAGCCGCTGCCCCGCAAAATACTGTCTTATTTTATTGTTACTCATAAATATCCATTACCTCATAATTTAACAGATAGCAACTCATTTATTCCATAGCCCAGGGCCTACACGTTATTTCAAAGATGCTTTAGAGGCCACTCCGGCTACGGCGGATACAGTTATATTAAGGCAGGCTATTGAAAACCTGCCAAAGGCAAACTGTATTTAATCCACAGCACGGCCCGTCACATCATTTCACCGCTAATAAAATATCTCAGACATATATATATAAATATATAAATATAAATATATATATATTTTAAAACCTTTTGCTTTTAGAACCAGTTTTAGTTTGAGGTGGAGGGGTGGTGGGGGTGGGGGTGAGGGGGGGGGGGGACAAAGGGTCTGTCAATTTCCCAGAAAGACAGCGATTGGTTTGGTTACAGTAACTGAAGTAACCGAAGAAGATAGTCGCCCTTCAGTGGAAAAAGAGAAATAAAAAGCGTATATACTATTGATTTATCACCGGCCTCGGGACAGCTTTTTCACTCACTTTCTCTTATTTTCCTGGTTATCTTGCTTTCCTCTACTCTTCTGACACACGGCCCCTGACGTCAAAGGTCTCCGACCACATCCGATTAATTAGCGTCTCTCTCTCTCTCTCTCTCTCTCTCTCTCTCTTCTTCCAGACCTGCCAGTGAGTTGATTGCTTCGCAAACACTTCCCTGTAAAAGCGCTGCAGACAGCTCGCTGGGATTCCACGCCACCTATGAAATTCAAAACAAGCCTCGTAAGATGTTTATGGTCATCTGTGAGGTTCTCGTAAAGGGAGGGAAAAGGTGGATCATTTAAAAATCAGGCGGAAATAAAAATCCCTGCATTCGCGCCTCTGAACCAGACACGTGTCTGTGAGCGTAATTAAAACCCAAAAGCATCTTGTAACGTGGTGCGGATTTACGCTGGTGTAGGAATTCATTTTTCTTGCACCACTGAATGTTTGTGTGTGTGTGTGTGTGTGTGTGTGTGTGTGTGTCAGGGTGGGGTACACATAAAGACATCCTTGGGAACATTTCTTCCCGTAAAAGTTGTGTGTAATCATGGAATCTTCATTTGTCCTTGTCCTGTGGACACAATGCCACTGTAGTGAAATAGCGGGCAGAGGGCAGCCTGGGCAGCACGCAGGCTGCTATGAGGCGGTGCTGTATGTCAATGCCGCTTTACACCAGCCTATAGATATACATTCAGACAAGCAGACGGCAGCCTTTTGTGTCCGCACGTGTACGTGTAACCCGATCTAGCAGCATGTAGGAGCGCGTGCAACGCGGCGCCTGCCCGCTTTAAGACCAGTCACAGGACACGTGGATCGTATCCGTCACTGTATACGTCCCTGTGTGGCCTCACTTTGCCTCACTTTCGGGTGTCGAGGCACCTGTTAGTCTTGATTTTCAGGCCGCGGAGTGAGATGGAGAAAAGAAGGCACGGCTATGGAATAAGCCCTGGTGTCTGGGGAAGGAGCTCACGACTCCAGTGCTGGAGATATAACTCAGTCACTCATTTTACACAAGCGGAGAAAGAATTGCAGCCTTGTCCCTTCACGCACGGTGCACCTGATGAGGTGTATTCGGCGTTTCCTGATTCCTCGAATGTCACTTCCTGTGTGTGCTGATTAGGGTCTGGGTCTTCTACCAAAATCTCAGTAACAGTAACCATGATCTTATGAACACGAAGAAACATGAGAAGTCCGGCTGCGTATCCCGACCTGTCACAGCCGAGTGTGTTTTGTTTTACAAAGAGCCGCTTTCCTCTCGAGCTGTCCGAGGTGTGGCAGTAAACTCGGCCCGGACTGTCAGTAATCCGACCAGGCTAATGAAAGCCCCATAAATCTGGACAGCATTGGCCAGGCAGCAGATGAGAGGCTCGCAGGAGGGGGAGGAAGAGATAAGATGTAGCACGGGCTGCAGGTGATGGCGTTATGAGTCGGGAAGCCAGCGCTAGCAGCAAATTAACACAATAAACTCCATCACACACTCCGACCCTGCCGAGGTCTGGTCCAGTTGATCAGTTTGTTTCGATATGACTCCAAAAAAAAAAAACATTCAGTATCAAGAATTTCTCTTCCTCTGGACATTCTGGGTGAACGCCACAGCCGTGACAAGGGCAGAGATGATTAGTGTTCATTAGGGTATATCCCAAAGCGTTATAACTGTTTTCTAACCACAACACAGCACACTAAATATTCACTGACCTTTATCTCATGGATTAAATATACAGCATGAGCACCGTTTTTAATTTCCTAAGTCAGTGTTTGACCTTAAACAGGCGGTTCATACTCGAAAAACCCTCCGATGTGGCTGCATTAAAACAATTATGCAAAGAAGACTGGGACAAAATTCCTCCACATCAGTGTGAAAGACTCATTGCTAATTATCGCAAATGCTTGTTTGCAAAGGTGGCACAACCGGGTATTAGGTGTTAGGGGGCAATTACTTTTTCACTTAGGGGTCAAGTTTGCACATTTTTATATTTTTCCCTGGATAAACGAAATCATCATTTTAAAAGTGCATTTTGTATTTTCTCAGGTTAATGTTGTCTAATATTAAAACGATACGCGGGCGGAGGGGAGGGGGGTGACTGGGGGGCTGATGGGACCACTCCCCATCAGAAATGTTTCACGATAGAGTAACGCATGAAGGACGAATATTACATCTCGTTGAAGATCCACCTGCATGAAGAGCTGTCCATCGTCATACGTCTCCTCGTCACCTCCACCGAAACCAGAACGTCCGGTTTCCTCTAGGGAGCTTGGTGTAATTAAATTAAGGCTCTTTTGTATGTCAATTAATTAAAAGCAAAGGACAGGTCTTTAGGTCTCGGGCCACATCAACTGATGAGAAAGAAAAAAAGAAAGGAAGAAAGAAAGAAAAAAGCAGAATCTGAGTGTTGTGGGGTTTTTGCGCCTCGGTGAGTTACTGACTCTTAATGGTGTAGTTGTGGGACAAAGTATTGACAGTTACGTAGACTGATGGGAGGAAAACTATGAGAAGGAAAGAGTGTGGAAGAGGACGGCAGGCCGGGGAGACACGGTGCTGCATTTTCAAGCGGTCCTCCGGAGACAGGGGCAGATTTAAAGGTTGGACCCGGGGGATTTATGACCAAACCCCCAGGACTCCCGCGATCCCAAGGTCCAGAGGAATTCTGAATATTTATTTAATCGTGTCTCGCCGGAGGTTCAGGCATGCATTGGAGAAAAAGGCCAAGACGAAACATCCTGGTGCAGAAAGGAGAACCAGAATCTACTCTTTTTTTCAATTTGTGATTTATACACTTTATTTATATATTTTTTTGTTCTTAGCATTGCACTAGTAACTACTGGTCACTTATGAATATGAGAAATATGAATGTGAAACATAAACACAGGTTAACAATCAAGCGCTCACATCCTCGACACTTCTAGACGTCTCTCACACACACACACACGCACACACACTAACTGACATGGTGACAATCACGCGAGGCAGTGGGAGACGGTGGGAGACGGGCAGGTGTGTGTCCGGACGGCACGTGGAGAGAGCGGTCGTGGCCCTATCTGTCAGCAGCTGGCCATCTCCTGTCCACGGCTCTGAAATGGCCACTGACAGCTGCTGCTCAGTTGGGTTTAACCCAGCGCTTGCTCTTCGTTGCCCTCAATTCTTTTTAAAGTGACAGTGCAACGCTATTAAAACAATCCTGCGGCAGAAAACCTTAACGCTCCAAACGAGTCCAAAACCTCGTCCAGCACATGACCTTTCCGACCTTCTGAGCTGATGTTTTAAATTTATCTGGTTTGATTAACATCCTTCAGAGATAAATAATATGATTTGCTTGTTGTGTGTGTTTTTGTCTTTCAGGAGTGCGGCTGGACAGAGTGCGTGGAGGCAGACAGAAATACAAACGCCGGATAGACGCAGAGAACAGTCCCTATCTCAACCCACAGCTTGCCCTGCCGGCCAAAAAGCCATGTAAGCCTCCTCCATCTTCCCGCATCACCCAGTGTGAAAGAATGCACGATCCATGATTCACGCGTTTATCGTATAATTAACGGCATTTAACTACAATTAAATAAAATTATAATTCCACCTCTTAGTATCAATATAAACAAATATGCAGAATATTGTAATGTTATAATAACTACACGATCCTGATAACTAAATAAAACTTAAATAAAATCAAACATTATTACTGACCTCACTGTCTGTGCTACTGTAAAAAGAAAGATACGCACAGATGTGACAGAACAAAAGGTCAGTATGTGTGTGTGTGTGTGTGTGTGTGTGTGTGTGTGTGTGTGTGTGTGTACGTACAGTGGCTTATCTATAGTATGTGTGAATATATGTGTGTAAGAGAGAGAGAGAGAGAGAGAGAGAGAGAGACCTAATCCGGATTAAATCCAATCTGGCAAAGACATCAAACCCGAATCGTCGGCTCTTCCTCGCCGTCTGACTCCTCTGCAAACACACAGCGCTGCGGCGCTTAACAGATTTGGCCCTAAAGCCTTTTTACTTAATGCTAGCATATTCTCCTGGAACACAATATGCTTTTATGCGTGATAGCGGCCGAAATAATCACAATTATTACAGCTGCAGAAATCATATTCGAAACACCGCGGCACGGAATAACCTCCCATCTAATCCTGTCGATCCGCCTGCCAGGGTTCGCTTTATTTTCATCTCGCCGCAGCAACTTATTTCAAAGATTATTCTCGCAGTCCAGCTTTTTTTTTTCCTCCCCTGATCCTTATGAGACACTTTTCTTTCTTTCTTTCTTTCTTTCTTTCTTTCTTTCTTTCTTTCAGTTCAGGGTTATAGATATCAAACCCGGACTAAAAGTCAGATTCAGGCTAATCGTTATCATGTTTATCGCGCAGCTTTGTATATAATTGCTAAGCCCTTCTATTGGAAGTGCATTAGAGAGTATGTGTGCGCGTTCGTGTGTCGCGTGTGGCCTCACACTCCTCCCGTGTCCCCTCCCGTCCTGTCCCTTCTATAAACGGATGAGGAGGGAGCTGGGGGATGAGCGCGGCCACAGCCTTCCTGATCGATTATTTGCACGTAACAAAGGCATTGGGCTTTAGAAATTGGGTTGCATTGATTCTAATTAGGGAAACATTAAATAAGATTTACCTAGAGATAGCACCTCTCTGTCTCTCTCTCTCTTTCTCTCTCTCTCTCTGTCTCTCTCTCTCTCTCTCTCTCTCTCTCTCTGTATCTCTCTCTCTCTCTCTCTCTCTGGCTCTCTCTGTCTCTCTGTATCTCTCTCTCTCTCTCTCTCTCTCTCCTCCTGGACTGAAGAGCCTGAGCCAATTGATTCACCACTCCCCCCCGCCGCCCCCGATCCTTTTCTTTTTATCTCTCTCTTATTCTCTTGAAATAAAGACTCAGGGTTTAATTTAGTGATATGTTGTGTCTGTGTTCAAATTTCACACATCAGCGATTTCTATTCTGTTTCAGCTTCATTATTATTATTGTTATCGTCATAATTATACTCACACTGTACCATTTCGCTCCGTGTCTTCTTATCATACTGCCCTGATCTAGAAGATTAAACGCTAAATTAGTGGTACGTCTGTCACATCCAGAGACGTGATCTGTTATTAATGTTAGCACAAATACCCCATTGTGTAACAAATCATTAAGTGTTTATTTAGCACTCTGTCTTCGGATGGAATTAAAAAAAAAAAAAAAAAAAGGATGAGAAGATAAAATCCATTCAAACATCAGCACCTGCAGCAAAAAAAAAGAAAAAAAGAAAAAAAGGCGTGCGGTTCAATTTTGTGTCAGAGCGAATGAGGCCGAGCATTCGTTCAGAAAAGAAAACTCGGGCCGGTTTTAACGACTCTATCGGTCTCTGCTTGAGGAAGAACAGCCCTGTCAATACTTCCTGTTGAGCTGCTGAACTACTTGCTGATGAACAATGGCGTTTCTTTGTGAGCATGCTCGTATAATCCTGTTCTTTTCTTGTGTTTTCCCCTCGGTGTTCAAATACAGTCCCCTTTGGCTGCCTTGCAGATAATAAGATCGTGTCACACTTGCTGGTGGCCGAACCCGAGAAGATCTACGCCATGCCGGACCCGACCGTGCCCGACAGTGACATCAAGGCTTTGACCACGCTGTGTGACCTGGCAGACCGAGAGCTGGTGGTCAATATCGGGTGGGCCAAGCACATCCCAGGTAGGGACCTGATCTTATACACATAATCATAAACACACACACACACACTCACATTAACACACACGCTGTTCATTAACACCTTCATTATGGCCGATGACGTCACGCGAACGATCATGAAATCTAAAGCAGAATGAGGACCTGACACACAGACCAGAGGCGAGACTCGGACCGTAGAAGTGTGACATTGCTAACCCCGTTATCGTATGTAATCATATAAATAACACCAGCAACACAGCAAGTTTCAGATGATTACATGAATTTATGTATTAATGGAGTGTTTATAGCCAAGAACGTTTTATCCTATATGACTAACGTTTCAAAAAATATCATTCCCTTACAACACTGTCCATTTCTTAATGTTTCGTGAAGTTACTAAGACCCAAAGCACAGACTCGCTTTAGTCACGAAGCATTCTTCTGTTAGACGTTACAAAGCGCTGATAAACTGTACTGACAATGATAAACTTGACATTTTAAAGTATTTAATCTATACACAGTATAATATCTTAGAGAGTGTTTGTAACGAGCGTTCACCAAATCCTAACGCGTACCTGCGAACGAGTTGATATTATGGGAACGATAACGGCTCAACGTTGTGTGTTATACAGTTTGTTGTTAATCAGCCAAACAAAGGCTGACACACACACTCCAACACACACTCCAACACACACACCAGCCATGATTGACACACTCAGCAGTGAGCAGCCCCTCCCTCCTCTCTCTCTGTGACGGCACTGAGGAAATCAGATCAATTGGTTTAGTTTTAGACTAATTCCTGCACGCACCTCGCCCTGAAACCTCAACCAGCAGACCTGAAGCGTTCTCTCCTTCCCGCTCACCTGAGCTGCTGAACGGACTGAAAGGACAACATTACCAGTGAGCAGTAATGGCTCCGGTGACCATGATTGAGACAAGTGGTCCTCCTGATCTCACTCCATCTCCCACACCCCCTCCTCCCTCTCTCTCTCTCTCTCTCTCTCTCTCTCTCTCTCCCTCTCTCTCTGTGTCCCTGGCTACTGCTTTATTGCCCATCTCGAGCAGGCAGAATGAGGAATTTTCAGTGATCCCTTTAACAAAGGCGGTCTTTTTGCATTTAATCTCCGCCTGAGCCGAGTTTTACGTGCTGCTTTTTTGATGAGAGCGGTCAGACACAAAGAGATGAACAGTGATGTGTTCATCAACGTCAGGAGATTCAGTGTTTTTGTTTATTTACATGATGTTAACGCATTTCTTTAAGGCCGTAGATGGTGATCACCTCCAGCTAACGCGCTAGTAGACAGTAAGCCACTGGGCTGGACCACTACTGTGTATCTGGTGCTGATGATGATGATGCTGCTGCTCCATCATCAGGCATCAGGTATGGCGCAGCCTCAGAGTGGCATTCAGGGCTAATGGTGTGTCATGAGATGTGAGAGCAGACGTTTGTGTCTGTGGCTTGGAGCCAGATTGCTCCAGGCTTACCCTGCAGCCCGGATCTGATTCCATCCATGAGCAAAAACATGCTAACATCGAGCGGCACTCTCCTTCACCTCTTCCTGTCTCTCTTGTGCTCGTTTCTGCGGCACTACAGAGAGGATTTTAAGCATAAAGCACACAGAGTTTTAGCCATGCAGGATGTCTGATGCTGTCTGACTTTATATTAATAATTATGGTATAAGTGCAAAAAATATGAATGGACACATCTGGAGTACAGCATTATTTCTTAAAAGGGGGGGGGGGGGGGTTTATCCAGAGCCACTTACAATTTTATCTCATTATACATTTGAGCAGTTGAGGGTTAAGGGCCTCGCTCAAGGGCCCAACAGTGGCAACTTGGTTTGAACCGCGAATCCTTTCGAACCGTAGTCCAACGCCTTAACCACTGAGCTACCCGTGTCTATTGATTGGATATCGCATCATCACGGGCAAAACGGTTCATTCCTGATTTTGTAAACCCTTTTCAGGCCTGAAATTAAGGTTATAGTTAATCAGTGGATAACTTCGTTCATAAAAATAATAACTAGCATTGTTTTATTTGAATGGACAGAGTTCATAGTTTTATTAATTCGCCCATGAACAAATAATGAACTAAAAACAGCTGAAGAAATTATAACAGATCCTAACTAGCTCGCTACGTAGTTAGCCATGATCGCTTTCTATTTCAATTTTAAAAAGAAGATTTCTTTATTTCTTATTAAATTTTTTTGCATGTTTTTGTTCATCACTTCTTTATGCCTTATCCACTTAGCAGTCTGTTGTTTTACATATAATATATTTTTTTAATCATGGCACCCCCTGGTGGTTGGAGGTCCTCAGTTGGGGGTCCTGCTTTTATCACTAATCGTCCTGATATGTTTATGTATGATGAGGTACAGGTGTGTGTCTCTCATACACATAAATTTATTCCTAGTGTTAAATAAAGAGTGAAGATAGCTCACATTGTGTGTGAGTGTGTGTGTGTGTGTGTGTGTGTGTGTGCGTGCACTGGACTGGGAGCGATTGCTCAGCAGAAGAGAGATAACTAGATGACAGGAGCTCAGCAGGCAATTGGAGTTCTGCTTGAGTCCGCCGTCTCCTGCTGCTCTCATCTCCAGCCTCACACGTTCCTCCGGCGTCTGATGGAAAGGAATCTGATCGAGAAAAAAACATGTCAGTGACCCTTTATCAGGGAGCACTGAGTACACACACACACACACACACACACACACATGTACTGTTATACTCAAAATGATAACCAGCTGAACAGACCCGTAACCGCGCTCTCCGGTTCACCTACATGATCGGACACGCGCTCGCTAAACAGCTTTTTAACCCACGCGGATGTGCTGGTGCAGCTGCCGCGTTGTCGAAGCAGAAGCTAGCTTGCTTTGCCGCTTCCTATGGTACAGTAATTTTTTTTAATCAAATTGATGAAGGTCTCCATTCCTCCCTGAGAGAGCTGCGAAGCAATTTAGCGCTCATGATACAGCGGCTGTGTTGCTAACCGTCGTAACCAACTGTCAGGGCCTCGCGCGGGAGCTAATTTGAAGTCATTAGGTGCGTGCAGCGTGCGGGCAACAATTTGTTACGGTGGTTAGGAGCGCGCCTGACATTTCTGAGCGCCTTCGTTTAAGATCTGTCCTAGGCTAGGAGCAGGCCAAATTGTAAACTAATTTAAACATCACTCAGCATTACAGGCGCTGCTGTGCCGCGAGGCCTGCGAGATAATGAAGCAGTCTGTGTTCGGCACAGTCGAGTTAAAAACGTCTCGACTCGAGCTACTTCACACTCTCACATGCCTTCGCTCTCCTCTGATTGCTTTTGTAACACACACACACACACACACACACAGACACACACACACACACACACACACACACACACACACACACACACACACAC
>JAQQZT010038912.1:0-11545 GCA_030068275.1 Clarias platycephalus | reverse complement strand
TTTTGATCACCAGTACTTTTTTTATTTCGTTGAACACCATACTACCCTTATTTTTAGAGCAACAAAACAATTTTTTTATCAACAGTACTTTTTTCAATTTTTCTTTGAACACCATAGTACCCTTTATTTTTAGAACACCACAACACTTTTTTTGGATCACCAGTACCTTCAGTTTCTTTAAGCACCACAGTGTCATTTTTTAAAAACACAATAGTACCCTTTTGCAGTTTCTTTGAACACCATAGGGGCCTTTTTTATATCACCAGTACCTATCAGTTTTTCTTTGAAGACCACAATACTTTTTTGATCACCAGAACACCTTTCAGTTTCTTTGAACACCACAACACCATTTTTTGATCACCAGTACCTTTTTCAGTTTTTCTTTGAAAACCACAAGACCTTTTTTGATCGCCAGTACCTTTTTCAGTTTTTCTTTGAACATAATAGTACCCCTTTTTCAGTTTTTCTTTGAACACAATAGTACCCTTTTTCAGTTTTTCTTTGAAAACCACAACACCTTTTTTGATAACCAGAACCTTTTTCAGTTTTTCTTTGAACACCATAGTACCCTTAATTTTTTGATCACCAGTACCTTTCAGTTTCTTTGAACACCACAACGCCTTTTTTGATCAACAGTACCTTTTTCAGTTTTTCTTTGAAAACCCACAAGACCTTTTTTGATCGCCAGTACCTTTCAGTTTCTTTGAACACCACAACACCTTTTTTGATCAACAGTACCTTTTTCAGTTTTTCTTTGAACACGATAGTACCCTTTTTCAGTTTTTCACTGAAAACCACAACACATTTTTTGATCACCAGTACCTTTAAGTTTCTTTGAACATCACCAACACCTTTTTTTGTTTTTAGTTCATCAAAATCTGCTTTTTGTTTTGGTTTCTTTCTGTTTAAACAGCAGTATCACCTGAGTGCTTTATTTCACCTGGGAGTTTGAACCACTTACCAATACCATTCATCAGGGTCTCCGGCGATAAATTCGAAGAAAACAAAAAGAAAGAAGAAAAACCTGTAAAGTCACAAATATTTGGTTATACATGTATACAGAGCATCAAGAACATTCTCAGGCAAGAACAACGATCACAATGAAAAGTAGCAGTTTGTACACAGGTGATTTTAAAAGACACCATCACTTAGTTTGTCAGATATTTTTAAAGATTACAACACGTATACCTTTTTTTGTCAACAGATCACCTGCATTTTTTTAATGTTGTTTACATAAGGCATGAGACTACGGGCACTCCCTGTACCGCACTCTGGGTCAAGGCTGCGAACACGCCACGTACCACACTCGCCGCGAAAAGCCTACGGGCACGCCCCCCTACCGCTGCAGAATGTGACTATGGTGCCTATCCTTTTGCTGGGGTTACGGGACCCCGTACTATTCTTTTGCTTGGCACCTTAGCGGGAGGGGCTGCCACGTACCTTTGTGGGAGTGGGCTACGGGCCCCCACACCTGCCCGAGGGGCTACGGGCGCCCCGTACCTTTGAGAGAGTGGGCTACGGGCGCCCAGTACCTTTTCGGGTTGTGGTCATGAGCGACCCGTACCTTGCCTGGATGATGTTACAGGCGACCTGTTACATCCTTTCAAAATGGTACCTGTTTTGGATGCAATACCTGTAATACACGTAAATACCCTTTCAGAATGGTACCTTTTTTGGATGCAATACCTGTAAATACCCTTTCAGAATGGTACCTTTTTTGGATGCAACACCTGTAATATTTGTAAATACCTTTTCTCAATGTGGTTACTGGTGACCCATACCATTCAGTTTTTTTAGGGTTGGTACCATACCTTTTTTTTTTTTTTTTTTTTTTTTAATAAAATTCACCCATATCTTTGTTCAGTTTTGTTGTGGGTGTGTCATTAGGGGCAGTGGTAGCTCAGAGGGCTAAGGCGCTGCGTTACCGACCGGAAGATCGCCGGTTCGAACCCCAGCTCCACCAGGTTGCCACTGTTGGGCCCTTGAGCAAGGCCCTTAACCCTACCTGCTCCAGGGGCGCTGTATCATGGCTGACCCTGCGCTCTGACCCCAGTTACACTGGGATATGCGAAGAAGGAATTTCACTGTGCTGTAATGTATATGTGACAAATAAAGGCTTAACTTAACTTAATTAGTACATATTTACCTGTTTGTGGACTGCTGGTTGTGGCACAGCACTGACTGACGGTACAGGTGTGTGGGTGTTGCTGGTGGCGAGCGATGGGGTGTTCTGCTGGCACTGCTCCCTTTTGTGAAACAAGAATGTCGGCAAGGAGTTGAACTGCTTCTTACACTTCCCACAAAGGAAGACCTCGTCATCATCTGGAGGGGAAAGAAGGAATACGTAGGTCTTTGAAAACCACAACACCTTTATTTGATCACCAGTACCTTTTTCAGTTTCTTTGGACACCATAGTTCCCTTATTTTTTGATCACCAGTACCTTTTTCAGTTTCTTTGAACACCATAGTACCCTTATTTTTTGATCACCAGTACCTTTCAGTTTTTCTTTGAACACAATAGTACCCTTTTTCAGTTTTTCTTTGGTGACCTTTTTAGATCACCATTTAGTTTCTTTGAACATCAACACCTTTTTTTGTTTTTAGTTCATCAAAATCCGCTTTTTGTTTTGGTTTCTTTCTGTTTAAACAGCAGTATCACCCGAGTGGTTTATTTCACCTTGGAGTTTGAACTTACCAATACCATTCATCAGGGTCTCTGGCGATAAAATCGAAGAAAAGAAAAGAAAGAAGAAAAATCTGTAAAGTCACAAATCTTTGGTTATACATGTATACAGAGCATCAAGAACATTCTCAGGCAAGAACAGTGATTTTTTTAAAGGTTACAACACATATACCTTTTTTTGGCAACAGATCACCTGCATTTTTTATGTTGTTTACATATGGCATGAGACTACAGGCACTCCCCGCACAGCACTCCACGATAAGACTACGGGCACTCCCCGTACCGCACTCTGGGTCAAGGCTACGAGCACGCCCCGTACCGCTCTCTGGGTCAAGGCTACGAACGCTTCCCGTACCACACTCGCCGCGAAAAGCCTACAGGCATGCCCCATACCGCTGCAGAATGTGACTACGGTACCTATCCTTTTGCTGGGGTATGGTTCCCCGTACTATTCTTTTGCTTGGCACCTTAGCGGGAGGGGCTGACACGTACCTTTGTGGGAGTGGGCTACGGGTGCCCCGTACCTTTTCGGGTTGTGGTTATGGGAGAACCGTACCTTGTCTGGATGTTGTTACAGGCAACCTGTAATACCCTTTCAGAATGGTACCTTTTTTTGAATGCAATACCTGTAATACCCATAAATACTCTCTCTCTCAATGTGGTTACTGGAGACCCGTACCTTTGAGAGTGGGACCCTTTTTTGAATGCAATACCTGTAATACCCATAAATACTCTCTCAATGTGGTTACTGGCGACCCGTACCTTTCTTGGATGCAATACCTGTAATACCCGTAAATACCCTTTCAGAATGGTACCTGTTTTGAATGCAATACCTGTAATACCCATAAATACGTTTTCTCAATGTGGTTACTGGCGGCCCATACCCTTTGTTTTTTTAGGTTTGGTACCATACCTTTCTTTTTTTATTTAATCAAGTTCACCCATATCTTTCTTCAGTTTTGTTGTGGGTGTGTCATTAGTACATATGTACCTGTCTGGTGGTTGTGGCACAGCGCTGACTGATGGTACTGGTGTGTAGGTGTTGCTGGTGGCGAGCGATGGGGCGTTCTGCTGGCACTGCTCCCTTTTGTGAATCAAGAATGCCGGCAAGGAGTTGAACTGCTTCTTACACTTCCCACACAGGAAGACATCGTCACCATCTGGAGGTGGAAAAAAGAAAGACGAAAATAATTCTGGACAAAACTTTTGCAAAAAAAATTTTTTTTTTAAGTTGCATAGTAGAAGAAGCGAGTTTCTCGGTCTGTCCGCTGTGCTTCAGTAAGCTTTTCTGGCCAGGAGAGACTCAGTCAAACACACTCACACGTTGTCTTTCAGAAAGGTCTCTGTTTATTAACAGCAAAAGATGGGGGTTTTATATGTTTTACCAAACGCCTGTGCCATGTTACTACAAAGAACATTAACCATTGTAAATGTCCTGGTGAGATCCTGAAGCATCAAAGGAGAGGAAGATGGAGAGGTGTCCGTCCAGAGACAGATCACAAGATGGTGGCTCGAGTTAGGGGGAGAGGGGGAAGGAGACAGCAGGAGATAGAGAGAGAGAATTGGAAGGTGAGCATGGAGAGAAGACAGAAAGATAGCAGCAGGAAAGATTTAACAGAGCAAGAGAGTAGAAACAACTCCTTTATTTATATATATATATATATATATATATATATATATAAAAATAAAATAATTCTAACAGCTTTGGACTGTAAACTGGTAATAATTTAGCCTACCTCCAAATCTCTCTACAATTTTTTTTTATAATAAAAAAAAATAATTTAACAAATTGGCTGTTTCATTGGCCCAAAAATTCTGATTGTTTTAATTTACATTTAAAAATAAATACATAATAAATTAAACAAATAATCCATACTGTTGCCTAACAATGTAATATGTTTGATGTCCTGCGAGGTACTCCTCTGTAATCTTGTGTATTCTTCTGTAAACAAAACTGTGGTCTTGGTCATGCAGTGTGTTTATAAACACATTTAACCTGAATAAACACGCGTGCTGTAGAATTGGGAAGAAAACACGGAAGACAAACACTCCACACACAGTGTTTCAGGAAACACTAGGTTGATTGGGTGGATATTTTATCGTTATTAAAAAAAATAACGGATGAAACATGCTTACATTTCATTTGCAGTGTGGCAACCTTTTTAAAAAAAAAAAAAATGATTGAGTGTTGCAGATTCAAGCACTGGTTCCATGTGAAATGTTTGAATATGACAAATGAGACTTAAACACCAAATGGAACTGCAGTTTTTGCATTTAAATTACTTTGTATAAACAAGAAACAGAATCCACTGTATGAACTATGTTTAAACTATTTTACACTCACTTTATTTCAAAGTATTTATTTACATTTACAAATTGTATTTATTGTGAACTCATTTGATATGTTACGAACACTATCATAATGCACATACATCTCTTGTTATTTACCTCACTTATCACTGTAAATTGTAAATAGATCTTTTTCAAAAAGGAGAAAATTGTGAAAGTGTTTGTAATCTAACTGTTGTAGATTAGAGAACAGATGTTGCATTTGGTTTGTGTTACTCCCGTGAATAAAAAGGTACATTTAAAAAATAAAAAAAAAGCACTTCAGGAAATTAAAAATATTATGATGTATATTAATAGTTTCAGATCTCAAATAATATATAACCAATACATTTAGAATAAAAATTTATAAAAGTTTTTTTTTTTCCCTTAAATGCATATAAAACCATTTAGCTGACTGGCACACGCAAATACACATTAACATACATACTGTATATCTATATTTTTGTACTTGTCTATAATTGTGGTATTTTGTTGAAATAATAGACAGAAATAAGGGGCATTGGTGGCTCATGTCAAAAGCCTGTTTTCAATACCTAAACAAATGCCCAAACCCCAGGGATATAATGTCGGGTTAAAGCCAGGATAAAACGAGGGGGACAAGGATGTTGTGCAGATAGGAAGGTCCACTGTGATAACATCGACAGGAGGAGACACTAAAAATAGGCTGGATTATAGTGCAATTCGTTTTACATGAGCAACCAGCCTAAAATAAAAGCTATTGAAAAAAGCAGCTTTTTTTTTTTTTTTTTACTGAATGTTGCAAAGGGAATGGTTGTAGTTAACAATGAGAGTGGACACCGTTGGTTTTATATGTTAAATGTACAGTTAAAAAAAAAAAAAGTTATTCAATTGTTTTAATTGTCATTCTTTGCAACTCAATAGACTGCATCAAAGTGAATATTTTTCACACAAGCCTTTACAATATATTTTCTTATATATAATAAAAAAAAGCAGAGACTGTTTTGGCTGTTTTATTGGCACAAAAATTGTCCGTGTATTTATTTATAAATAAATTAAAATAATTATGTAGCGCTTTGCGTTTATAAACACATTTAATCTGAATAAACACGCGTGCTGTAGAATTGGGAAGAAAACAGAGGGGACAAACACTCCAAACAACCGCTTTCAGGAAACACTAAACTCAACTCAGCACGGGTTCAACGCTTAACAGCGTAAAGTGTAAAAATTTTACCTTCTTACGCCTGAAATATGGCCTGGGACATGCTGACAGCGCGGTGAGTCTCTGTTGCCAAGCAGCAGAACTGGACACGCTCTTCTGCGTCTGCTTATATTACCCCTGTTCTTCTTCTACGCTAGGCAGCTCACTCGTGTAATATCTTTTCTGCCATCTTGTGGCCAGTTTTGGAACTGCTGGAGAACGTTGGTCAGAACTCGCTCGTCCTATGATATCGTTACGTTTCATACATTGTAGGACCTGAAACCTTACTCGTGGATAAACAAGATTCAGTTAGTCCATTATATATATATACAATACTCACAATAAGTTAGGGATATTGTGAGAGACTTAGTGAATGTCATACATACAGTGTTTAGTTCACATTTTTGGGATAGGGAGGCAATTGTATTGGGGTGATAGACACACTTCATTTTGTGTTTTCCATGTAATGGTCTCATTGTGTACAGTTGCGCCTTATATTGGGGCCAATCCCAAAAGACAACCTTTTTCAATGTAGCATCAATTTCAACATTCTGTGGGTATAAAAAGCTGGTATTGTCGTCACTTAACGGACGAGCAGCGCCACCTGGCCATGGCGCGCCTTCTGGTCGGTGGAAGGCAGTCAGATGTTGCTCGTGAACTTGGTGTGTCTCAAAGTGCCATCAGCAGACTTGCATCAAGACATGTGACCTGGACAATGCAGCAGTGGTCTACCGTCCTGTTCCCTGATGAGTGTCGGGTCACCTTGAACAGGAGAAGGCGAGGTGAGCGATACGCTGAGGTCAACATGGTCCCCAGGGTTTGCTTTGGTGGAGGAGGTGCAACAGTCTGGGCAGGCATCACCAGTCAGCACAAAACAGATTTGGTTATTGTACATGGCTCAGTCACTGCACGTTCTTACCTCAGAGACATCATAGAACCCATCATCATCCCCCAATTCCGTCAGCACACCCCCAACTTTCTGTTCATGGATGATAATGCTCCACCACATCGTGGCAGAATTATCACAGCTCGACTCCAGGAAGTTGGAGTGCCTCATATGGTATGGCCATAAATGTCCCCTGACCTGAACCCCATAGAGCACATCTGGGACAAGTTGAAGCAGAGACTGGATGATCGTACCCCACCCCCACGTGACCGAGCAGAACTGCGTGTAGCACTTGTGGAAGAGTGGAACGCATTGCCTCAGAACAACATCATGAGGCTAGTTAGGAGCATGAGGCGTCGCTGTCAAGCTGTCATTGCGGCAAATAGTGGAAACACCCGCTACTGACATTGTCAATTTTTGTTATTTGGGCCTATCCCTGTTATTGTCTACATTTTTGGGTTAATAAATATTAAACTAATGAAAATGGTGTTTCTTCTCATACATTATTAGTAATATCAAAGGGAACTTTTACTTATTTCATTCAAATTCAGAGCAAATGGGGAAAAGTGCTCATGTAAGTAACAATATCCCAAACTTATTATGAGTAGTATATATATATAAAATAAAGTATATAAAACATGAAATAAGAATATATAGTACAAAATACAGAAGACATAGTAAAATTTATAACTGTATAACCTTGAGCTGTAAAATGTACACTATGATTCAAGTTATAAAAGTGAATTGAATCATGATTCTGGACTAACTGAAGCTTGTTTATGCACTTAGTTGACAGACAGTAATGTTTCAGGTCCTAGAATATTGAAACGTAACGATATAAATGAAATAGCAAGTTCTTGAACTCCTTTCTTTTGCTTACAGTATATATATGTGATAAAGGCTTTTCACCCATCAGTCACAAGTTCTCCAGCAGTTACTGACCACAAGATGGCAGACATTACATCAGTTATCTGCCTAGCGTAGAAGAAGAACAGGCGGAATATAAGCAGACGAAGAAGAACGTATAAGGTTCTGCTTCTTCGCAACAGAGACTCACTGCGCCGTCACCACGTCTATTCGAGCCGTAAGAAGTTTACACTTTATGCTGTTGTTAAGCGTTGAACACGTTCTGAATTGGGTTCGGTGTGTTTAGTGTTTGTCTTTCGTGGTTTTTTTTAATTTTATTTTTTATCAATTCTACAGCACGCGTGTTTATTCAGGTTAAATGTGTTTATAAACACACCGCGCGGATATTACACACGGCTCAGAGGTGCTGAGTGTTACCGCGGGGTTGTCGTTCTACATGTGGGGTTGTTTACACATTTATTGTCTAACTCAATAACATCGACAAAGTTTGCGAAATGTAGGAAAATAACTAACTCAAGAAGTTACTAAATCAGAAACATGGAGACATCGGTGACATTAATATGCGCCGGTGTTGTGTCGAATTTGGTTGCCCCAACTTCATGTTTTATATTCATAATTTAAATATTTATTTAATTCTTTTTTTGAGCACTCTACTTTCTTTTTAAATTTTACTCCCTGAAATCCAATTTTTCCGTTTCAGGGATTAACAAACGCTAACGATGTCATTTTTGGCCTTTACCACGCTCCGTAGAATCTATGGTACGCGCATAACCCTTTTGTGGGCGAGCCTTCTCTTAAATGCGCGTTCCCTGCGCCGTTTTCACGCGGGTGGAGGTAAAAAAAAAAAAAAAACTCATCCCGATGTGGAAACCAACTTCGACACAACACCGGCTTTACTGTGACTAACGAACGATATAAACGCAGATTCCGAAGCAACAATACACAGAATTTAAATGCACCTTAATTGTAAACATTCCACTCTTACATGTTTATTGTATATTGTGTTGTGTGAACTGGCTGCTGTAATGATACAATTTCCCTTTGGGATTAATAAAGTACTCCTATCTATCTGTAGCAGACACTAATTGAGTGGTCACTAAGCACACACCAGTTCTGGGATAATTGGAACAAATTTAAAAAAAAAAAAAAAAAAAGGCAGAGACCAAAGCATTGACTCCAACACAAACTCGAGTCAAGAGAAAGTCTGAAAGTTTAACTGGTTATTAGAGACAAACTAAAACCCTTTTGGACTTTCTAATTCCTGAGCCTTAAAGACCAAATAAACAACGTGGAACTTTGCACGTCGTTTTGCACACTGTTCTGCTCATGACTGGACATTTGCTTTCCTATTTCAATTCTTTTTTTTTTTTTTTTGTAAATTGTACAGCTGAAAGTTATACAGCTTTCTATGTCTTTTGTATTTGTGTACTTCATGTTTTATGTTCATAATTTAAATATTTATTTAATTCTTTTTTGAGCACTCTATTTTCTTTTTCAATTTCTTGTAAGCATTTCCCTGCATATCATACCTTGTATGACTGTGTGTGACGCATAAAATTAGAATTTAAACCAAAGGAACCCTCAGGACCTGATGGGATCCTCAATTAAATGATCTCTCTCTCTCACACACACACACCAGCTTTAAGTTCCAATCGACCATTTAAAAACTCTTCGATCTGGTCCTAAGTGTGGGTTTCTTCCCTGAAATCTGGAATCAAGGTCTACCACACTACCACACAACTGATCACATTTACACACCCTCACCTAAAAATGTTATTCAGAATAACAAATATCCACCCATTATATTGATTTCAGAAAAATGCTCTCTATGCCTTTGACAGACCTGAAACCAATTTTAAATCTATACATCAAAAGTAAACAGCACTTAGAATAAATAACAAATGAGACAAAATGCATCCTGATGTTGGTACATTTCCTTTTAATGATCATTGAGATGAAGTCATTTATACAAGATGCAGAGTGGGACACTCAAAAGCTACACACATTTACAACCAAAAGAAAATTTGCCACAGTGTTCATCACCACGTAAAACTCTTCTGTTTGTCAAACATTTTATTTGACTGTAATTCTGTTCCTCCTGTGAGGAAGTTTCTGTTACAATTTTTAAACAAGTAAATCAAATTTTAGTTTTAAAGTTCTTAGGGGGGAAAATGTTATCTAGTTTTAATATTGAATAACATAAACTGAATCTTGAAATGATTCTAGCTGTAGAAAGAAAAATGTCTGTAAGCAGAGACCAGAAGTCTTTTGAAATGAAGCTTAATTTCTTTGAAGTAAGAGTTTTGTGTAGAAATGTGATATTTCTGCCTGAATAGGATGTGTATGAATTCCAATATAACATGTTATTTCTAAAAAGCTTCTCTCACACAGTCACGGTGCACAGGTTTGGCTTTGTACATGTTGGCCTGTAAACACACCAGTCTGTCTGTCAGATTTGCTACCTGGGACCCTTCTTTTCTTTCTGAAATGTAAAAAAAAAAATTTGGTTGTTTAAAAGTTTACCGTATTGTTTGAATTTGTTCCTGGATGATTTTGCCAGTGTTTCACTGAAATGTTTCTCTTTGCTTGTTTCCAATTTTTTATTTATTTATTTTCCTCTGTTTTTTGTGCTGCTTTCATGAGGTTAGTGGTACAGATTTGTTTTCCTGTAGCTATTTGTTTAAAAATGTAGAGATCAAAGTTAGGGATATTTTTTTTTCTGAATTGAAATGGTCCCGATATCTCTCAAACTTTTTTTTTTTTTTTTTTTTAAACTCCCCCAGTTTTTTTTTTTTTTTTCTTTTCCTTTTTTTTCCTTTTCCTGGCCCAAAGGCTTTTTTATTATTTTTTTTCTTAGTTTAATCTTGATTTTTATTTAATTTTTTTATATAAAAAGTCTGTTGAATACAGTATCCTAATAATGAGCGGTTTATTGTTTGTAGGATTTATGGCTGCGTTTATGAAGGTTTTATGACCATAACCAGATTTTAGGATTGATCCAGTCAGGTTCAAGGAAAGTCACAGAAAGATAGAATAGTTTTTCTTCAGAAGCAAGGGCCTTCACATGAGATTTTGCTACGTAGCTCATACACACTTGCATGTATACATGTAAAACCCGGCACACATTTAGATCTCATTGAGCTGAACAACTTTCGCACTGGATGTCATGGGCTCAACTCAACATGTCATTTATTTTGGGCCGTCGGCATGGCACAGGACCTTTACATGAGATTTTGCTGCATAGCTCATTTATACACTCACCACCAAACTGGGCCTATAGGATCTTTAAATATATATATGAATAAAATACATAAAATTAGGGCTGCAACTAATGATTATTTTGATAATCGATTAGTTGGGCAATTATTTTTTCGATTAATCGGATAAAAGCTAAACGCTTCTTTAATTTGATGTTTTGCTTATTATATATAAAACCATACCAACATTTTTGTTTTTAACAATAATTGCAGATGGCAAGTTGAGTGTAATTTATCTTATTCCATTTGTGTGTTATATATATATATACACACACTACCGTTCAAAAGTTTTAGAACACTTTCTAACTCCATGATGGTTCCTGATTTTTATTTCTTTCTACATT
>JAQQZT010038911.1:0-11556 GCA_030068275.1 Clarias platycephalus | reverse complement strand
AATCCAAGATCAGGACAAATCCACAACAATCAAATCCAGCTAACTGAGTTAGCGACGTACGAAGAACGGACCCCTGGTACATAGAAGATAAGCCCTATGGCGAAACACAGGCTTACAGACAAAAACATAGGACATTGCTGACAAGCTAATCATGGAGCTGAGATGGGACACAGGGAGGCCAGAGACACAGGGAAACTAGGGAGACCAGAGACACAGAGAGACTTACACAACCTGGAGATGCACATCAGACTGCACAAAACCGCATCAGCTCCACATACATTTAAACACAAATGACTAATAAATTAACACAACTAGTGCCTTGGGACATGTTTCTAGGTTAAGGTACAAGCTAAATCAAGAAAACCAAGATAAAACAAACCAAAATATAAATAAACTTAAATACAAAACAAAGTGCCCACATAGATGACAGTCACGTACTAACAAACATCCAATGCTCAACCCAGTTTCCCAGACTAACTAGCTATTTATGGAAGATTTAATGACCTGCCTCGGTTCACGTGAGCTTCCGCATCACCTGACCGAGGTGTCTTCTGGGAAACTGAGTCTGCCAAACTAAAACTACAAAAACTAAACTAGTGGTGATTCCTTACAACAATTAATGAAAAAAAGAGGATATAGGAATGTTTATGTTCATACCTTGTTTACACTAAGGTTACTTTTGTCGTCAGCGAAATACACTTCCTGTTCAGTAATCAGAGAGTGAATCACATATTAGAAATCAAAAAAGATATAACGACTTCAGCGTGAAAATTTATCTATACCACTTATTTTAGCGGTAAAAATATTAACTAATCCCAGTAAAAATATTTAGTTTAGCTTTTCTAATTAATATCTATTGGTGCAGGTGTTTATTTCAATTGAGTAGTTTATTAGTAGCTTTTTTAAAGAAGATTATTGAATCCGGCACATAAATGTTCATCTCTTTTACTCAAAATTTTGATTTCACTTATGGTGCAGGTTAAACTTCAGGCAGATATCTATCCAGTCAGTTTTGTGTGATCCTGTGACAAAATATGACTGTACATTCAGACAAAAAATTATTTTACATTCTCAATGTATGAAACGTAAACATATAATTCAAAGGGCAAGTTCTTACTAATGTACAGAAAAAAACTTTATTTATTTATATACAATAATCTTATCAAATTAACCTTATTAACATCAACATATTTTTATTGGTCTAGTTCAATACGCAGGTTAATGAGTCAGAAAACAATAAGGAGATTTTAAGAATTCCTGTGAAAGACCAGGACACTCCCAGAACTCCAGCATCTAGAGCCGTGTTCACTATCCTGAAGGGTAATGAGGAAGGCAACTACAAGATAGAGACGGATCCAGTTACAAATGAAGGAGTGCTGACTGTCATCAAGGTAGATATAAGCAATTCACAACAAAATATCATTTTAGGTATCAATATACTTTTAGATCATAGCAGAGAAAGAAATGCAAATAAATTCCCAATTATATGGAATTTGCATGTTACGTTATTTTATAATAGAAATATTTAACATTATTTAAGATATTTGTGTCTTTATTTTCAACCAAATTGGGCAGTTTGTGAAAGATATTTAATATGCGAATGTTTATCTCCTCATTCCACAGGGAAAGGATTATGAGAAAACTACTCTAGCTGAACTGGAAATAGGACTGGAGAATGAAGAGCCATTATTTTTATGCATTGACGGAAAGCCAGTTAATCCTGTGCCAGAGGCTTTAAAAAATTACAGCACGGCTAAAATTGCTGTCAAAGTAATTGATGTGAATGACCCACCGGTGTTTCAGAATAAAATTAAGAAGATTTACAAATTTGAGGAGGAGAAGCCGGGAGATGTGTTGTACACACCCACAGTCACAGATGAGGATTCAGATCCAGCAAACATTAGGTATGAGTGAAAAATAACAGGTTTTATTATATATATGGCCATGAAGTTTTGTGGTTTTTAGCATCATATCCCTGTACACTACAAGTGACCCTAAAAATGTTTTTGACACTTTATTGACACAAATGTATGAAGTTCTTTATATTAGGAAAAAAAATCTCAAACAATATACGTGCCTGCTTTCGGAACGAATTCGTTCCGGAAGCAGGCACGTATTCCAAAACAATCGTAAATCAAAGCAAATTTTCCCATTAGAAATAATGGAAACTCAAATTATTCATTCCACAGCCCCCCCCCAAAAAAAAATACATTAAAAAAATAATACAATATATAAAATAAAAATAAAGCAAATTAAACTGCACTTTACCTTTTTAAAAAAGTACAAATAAATCCAGACAGATAAGTGTTTCCGTTTATGCGCGCAAATTCTGTGTGTGTGTGAAGCCGAGAGATCCATTTGCTCCTTCTCTGTATTCGCCTGTCGTTATGTGTGTACGAGCGCGTAATTTGACACCGTGCCCCTTCACACACACACTTTCGCCTTGCGAGCAGGCACTGTGTGTGTGTAAAGGCAGGAGTGTGTGTGTGAAGGGGCACAGTGTCAAATTACATGCCTGAACACACACAATGACATGCTGATACAGAGAAGGAGCAAATGGATCTTTAATCACCTATAATGAGACTTTCTTTTGCTTTATACGTGCACACACGTGCTATAATAAACAGTACACACGCACTGTACACACACGCTTACAAACACAAAATAAAAGATGTTTTACACACACACACAGTGTTATAGTAAACAGTACACACACAGATGTTGATTATACCAGTGAAAGACGAGCACTAAGACCCAGCAGGGGAGACGATTACCCACAATTCCGCAGCGCAAGAGAGAAAAACCGTTGGCTCACGTGATCACGTGACGCTCGGTGTCAAAACAAGAAGCACATGTGTGATACATGATTCTCTGTGCTCGTAAACCAAGACTTGCTCGTTTTTCAAGTCAAAATGTATTAAAAATCTTTGCTCGTCTTGCGGAACACTCGCAAACCGCATTACTCGCAATCCGAGGTTCCACTGTAATCAAATCAATCCAAGGTACATCTGAACATAAGACACTTCCCCAGAGGCTGCTGTTTTTCTGTACATGAACATTTGCTATTTTTATCCTTGCTTTTACATTCTTGAGGTTGAAAAATAGTTTCTGCTGCATTACTGACCCTCTGTAGTCATGTTCACCGATACTGTCTTAAATAGTTTGCACTTTAATTCATATAGTAACTCTTATCTAAAGCAATCCATCCTGCTGTCTCCCACCTGTGTTGCTTGATTTTTCCCACAGTACTGGCCACTGTATAATTTTCTTTTTTGGTATTGCTAGGTATGAGCTAGTACATGATCCAGCTCGGTGGATGGCCATAGACCCAAAGACAGGCAATATTACCCTGGTAAAGAAGATGGACCATGAGTCTCCTTATGTCCACAACAGTACCTACACTGTCATGATGAGAGCAATAGATGATGGTATGACCTTCTCGTTTAGGCATCCTTAAATTTGCATTCTACTGGAACCTCTAGGTGGACAGCACAAACGAATTAGCCTCAAACAAACATGACTGTGCTGTTATTTAACTAATAATAAGTGTAATGTTAGAATGCTGACGCATGTGCATGGTGTCTGTGAGAAAAATTATTATGTAATTTTTTTTGAAAGGAGTCAGTACTTTGTAACAATCAGAGACAAATCTGTATTTTCATTTTTACAGTTGCTATAACAGCATCCAACCAAGTGATTTTCTCCTTTCATAAGATACCATATGGCCAAAAGACGGACATAAACACCTCACACCCATATGTGGTTCATCTTTTGTTGCCACAATCTTGAAAACACAAACACAAAAGCACATAATTGTTATGAAATGCATTTGGATGCTATCGCACTACAACTTCCCTTCTGTGGAACTAAAAGGCCCAAACCTGTTTTAGCATGAAAAACAAGCTCCACGAAGACAATGGTTTTCAAGGTTGAATTGGACTACATCATTTACTAAATGTCTTTTCTAAATGTTTGTTTTTATATGCAACAATATTATAGTTTTGGAAACTTGTAATATTAGTAATATTTGTGGGTGGCTGAAACAGATTATCTGCATTTACATTATTTCATAAAGAAAAATTAGATTAGATTAGATTTGTATGTCGAGGTACCACTGTAAGTAATTTAGTGCCATGTGTAATAGCATGCTACAAATATTACCCAGCCCAAATGCAGACACTCAAAGCACATTAGATAAATGCTTAGATTATTTTTGTGTATGGTGGAAAATTTTGAGCGGCACGGTGGTGTAGTGGTCAGCACTGTCGCCTTGCACCTCCAGGGTCCGGGTTCGATTCCCGGCCAGTTTCGATTCCCGTCTCTGTGTTTGCATGTTCTCCCCGTGCTTGGTGGGTTCCCTCCGGGTACTTCGGTGTCCTCCCACAGTCCAAAGACATGTAGGTTAGGTAAATTGGCATTCCGAAATTGCCCATAGTGTGTGAATAAGTGTGTGAGTGTGTGTATGTGTGTGTGCCCTGCGATGGATTGGCACCCTGTCCAGAGTGGACCTCGCCTTGTGTCCTAAGCCTCCTGGGATAGGCTCCAGGCCCCCCGTGACCCTGAATACAGGATTAAGCGGTATAGATGATGAGTGAGTGTTGTAATTGGGTTGTTATTGGGCAGCACAGTGGCTTAGTTGTTGCACCTTCAGGGTCTGAGTTCAATTCCTGGCAAGGTTTGATTCCCGCCTGTGCGTGGTGGGTTTCCTTGGGGTACACCAGTTTCCTTCCTAGGTCCAGACATGCAAATTAGGCTAACTGGAGTTCCCAAATTGCTCAAAGTGTGTGAATGAGTTGGTGTGTGTGTGTGTGCCTTGAGATGGGTTGGCACCCTGTCCACCCTTGCCCTCTCCTGGGATAGGCACCAGGCCCCCGAGACACTGAATACAGAATTAAGTCGTATAGATGATGAGTGAGTGTTGTGATTGACTGTACACCTGTTCACACTGCACATTTCGACAGATCATTAAATCAGTCAGGGACAAGTGATTTTGGGTTAAAATCAGACTGGATCTCTATGGTTTCGACTGGGTGTAATGTTTCTTGTATTGTTTTGTGATACAGGGGAACCTCCTGCAACCGGTACAGGCACTCTAGTGGTCTATGTGGGAGATAAGAATGATAATGCACCCCATCTTACCTCCAAAACTTCAGTGATGTGTGTGAATAAAGTTGACAAAGTCACAATTAAAGCAGAGGATGCTGATGCATTTCCTTTTAGTGAACCCTTCACCTTTATGTTTGGAACTGATGATCAGATGCTGCAGAGCCAGTGGAAGCTTGAGAAAAGCATAGTAGGTGAGTAGAATAAGTGTACAACGCTGTTACATCACACAGTGATCAGAACATACACACAGTGATCTCATATTAATCTTCACTGATATTCAACAACATTTTTTTATACTGGTCCATGACCATTATTTTTATTGTCTGTATGAAATCTCATTTCCATCGCAGGGACTGAAACCTCATTGATCAGGTTAAACAACTTGCCATATGGGAAATACACAATTCCGCTCAAGATTGTGGACCAACAGGGGGTGGTAGGACATAATGTCTTGCAAGTCATGTTATGTTACTGTGGGAAAGGAGATGTGTGTCAAAGATCAGGAGGACCTCGATCCTTCAAACTTCATGGAGCTGCTTTAGGAATCATACTGGGATCATTGCTTTTGTTTGCTGGTAATTCTTTTCCTATATGATACAATTAAAATCATGGCAGTGAACCTGCCATAGTATGTTTATATAGCATGGTCCAAAGTCAATAATTATAACAATAATAATCAGGTCCAGCCTTTCATATAAAAAAAAAACTGTCACCTGTAAAGTCTCTCCTTACCTTGTAATACACTATAAACTCAAATAAGTTGGCAAAACTCAAAAAAATTGTGGTAATCAGTTACATAAAATTTTTTAAGTAATGATGTTTCCAACTTTAAGTAAACAGAACTATCAGTTTTTGAGTTTGTTGTACTCATTCATATTTATCGTTCTTTACTTGCATTAAATTGTTGTTTGTCTTTCGCCTGCTCCTGGCAAAGGGTCGCCGCAGCGGTTTGTCACAGGTTTTTATGCCAGATGCCCTTCTGAACACATTTTCAGAAGGGCATATGCGAGGAGGTGTGAATGATCATAAATAATGCTGTAATTCACATCAGAGAAGACAAAGACCCGCATAATGAGCTGTATAATTGCCCCTTTCAGTCAGGGATGGAACAGAGGAAAGTGCTACAAGAAAATAATTTGAGGACAGAAACAAATTTCTTTGTTTGTGGTTTATTTAGAATAACTTAAGATTCACTTGCAAAAATTACAGGAACAGTTCAAAATAAATAAAAAGTGCAACATTCAGGGTAAAATGGTGCAAACCAAAAACAGTGTAGGATATAAACTGTGCAAAAACATAAATGCAGGGTAAAACTGCAACAGGAACAGTGCAAAATAAAAACTGAAAGAAAAAAAAATAGAGATGTTCTGATACCATTTTTCCCTCCCGTTCCCGATTCCGATACTTGGGCTCAGGGTATCAGCCGATACCGAGTACTGATCCGATACCTGGGTGTGTATCTGTATATACAGCTGTAGATACTACTATCCCTGTGTAACGGGTTCGACCCTAAGTGCACGGGCGACACCATGAAACACGGACACGAGGCGAGGTCTTACAGGAAAAAGGGTAATTTATTTAGAAAAATGGGGAAGGAAAGGGTTAAAGGCTCTCTGCGGCCTTTTCCACTTCGGTGGCAGGGATGCGAAGGCGGGCTCGACGTGGAAGTGAAGGTGCCGCGGGAGCTCGCACAGCTCGTTTACGCGCTGTCCTCTCGTGGAGATCAAAGGGGCGGCATTCCCCCCTTTTAAAGTCTCTGGGCGCATCACATCGCCCCGCTCGCGTGCCAATGTCTTTCATAAAAATCCACCGCCTCGCAAAGTCTAGCTTCCCAACAGTCAGACCCCGAGCTACACTCCCGCTGTGTTTTATAGCGCAGGGAGAAGCCCAGGATCATTAGCGGCGATAGCTCACCAGCCGTGCCTGTTTCCGCGGCCCTGCTCCTTCACATACCTAAAGGGGGAGGCCACCTAACTAGTGAGCTTCGGAGTGAGCGAGGAGCGATATCAATTTGGGCGCATGTTGTGACACTCTGTAAGTAAGCAAAGTAAGCAAAGCTAGCGGGCATAAATAGGTTATGTTTAGGAAAATGGTATCGGATCGGTACGTGGACTCAAATACTCGCCGATACGGATGCCAGATGTTTTTGTGGTATCGGCAGCATTTCCGATACTAGTATCGGAATCGGAACAACCCTAAAAAAAACCCAGACATTTTAAGGCAAATGGTGCAAACAGGAACAGTACAAGATAAAATGGGTGTATGGTTTGTATAGTCACCCATCGCTGTGCCACTCTTGAAAGCAGTTCCTGTTCAACTGAAGACACAGGGAAACATTGCATACCTGGCATTTCCAAGGTGTTTTTTGCCGCTTGCCATGCACTGCTTTGCATGAGCACATGACCTCGACCAGCAGTGGCAACATCTCTGGCATTCCTAAAAAACAAATATATAAAAAAATGTTAGCCTATACTGTTCAGAGTAAATGGATATGCAACTAATAGGTATGGATGCACAATATATACAATATATATCTGTAGGTCACATGATAGCATCAATGATGGTGATACAACTGACATAATTCAATTAGAGTTTTAAAAAAGGTCAATTGTGAAAGTGTGTATAAATTTTTGTGCCCCTCTGTGTCTGTTGATGGGCAATAGGCTGGACAAATATCTGTTGAGCTAGCTTGTTTGTGCTAAATAACATTACTGATAGTATCATAAGCTATCCAAAACGGAGCCAAATATATATTAGCAACCACAATCTAAAGCTATCCAAAACAAGGTGAAATACATTAGAACATGTGTAAATTCCATTAGGCATTAGCTTAGCCACCAGGAAATAACATGTTTGCTACATAAGGCAGCATGTTAGCAGTGTTATCTACATTCTACACTAAACTATGTAAATGGCATTGAAAGCCAATGTGTCACATAAGCTGACAAAACTAGCTGAAGTGAGGAAAATATTTACTAATATTAGTTTAATATTATCAGAATAAGAGTTATATAAAACTTAATAACTTACAGTACCCATTGCCATAGCAGCTTGCTTGAATGTCCTCTGCTGGATCTATTCTCTCTTCAAAATGCTCCTGTTCGTTGTCAGTCACACAATCTTCTTCTGATGTAACAACCTCTTGCGGGGTCTGTTCTGACACAGCTTGCAAGCATCTTCAAATGTGGTAAACTTACCAAATTCTCACTCTGTGCTTCAATCTGTCAAATTTGGTCTCAATGTTAAGTCTATGGGATTTTTTCCCCATTATATGTCAATGGAGCAAATTTGGGAAACTCTTGTGCCCCTTATACCCTTGTTCAGGGTATGTTCTGACATAGGTTGCAAACTTCTTCAAATGTGGTAAATTTTTACAAAATTCCCTCTCTGCGCTACAATCGGTCAAATTTGTCCTCGAAGTTAAGTCTATAGGACTTTTGGGGCCTTTTAATGACCCCTTAGAAAAATCATAGCACCCCATTCCCGAATAAGCCGCACGATTTGACACCTCATTTATGGGTCTGGACTAGGATTTATAATCGCATTTTTAATGAAACTTTCAAGCAATTTTTAAGCAATGTTGTTACCATATTAAACTGCAAACAGAGTTATATTGTTCAGACTTCATGCTTGTCATATTCTAATGATTGAAGGATTATATACAGTACATAATTTAAAGCTCTAAAAATAATGTGCACAGACTGGCATGTTTGATCTTTCTTTTTCTTTTAGCACTATTCCTGCTAGCGGCATTTGAGTGTAGCACAAAGGGAGGGAAAATGGTTATGCTTGATGATGCTGTAGATGGTGGGATGCTGATCGAATCCAACTTTGAAGCTCTTGGGGACGAAGTGGTGAGAGCATGTTTTAATTGTCCAACTGCGAGGAAATATACATTTTTTTATAGTTTGTTTTAAACATAAATGCTGTAGCACAGCTTGAAATAAGAGTTTTACTACAGTAAGTACAGCCATAATGCTGGTGAAAATTTTTAACAGTGCGCCATAAATACATAATGTCGGCAAAAATATGTGGACACCTTACCATCACAGCCATACTGTATGTATTCTCTTCTGAAATGGTTACCACGAATATGGAGACATATAATAGTTAAGGATGTCACAGCTATGCTGGTGGATATATAAGAACCAAAGGCAAATAAATTTGGAATGTCATATTTAACAAGCACATACAGTTTGGGTGTGATGGTCAGATGTCTACACATGTTGTGCTATATCATGTATGTAATTATATAATTAATGGTTCTTTATAATGTAAAATTTAATGATAGCATGTTATAATAATATACAATTGTATATTGCGAACAGAAAGACGAACTGATGATGATAACGGCCAATGGGGAGATGATAAACTTTTCTAAAGGAGGAGGCATGCTAGAGCATCAGACCCAGCTGAGCTCATTCGATACAGGTTTTGGACAGAAGCAACATTTTGGCAGCATGCACCAACATTTTGGCAGAATGCACCAAAACAGCCTTAAAGGCATCATGACCTACACATTACCTGGACAGTACAGCACTGGCATGTATGGCAGCTCCTACCAGAAATACTCAACCATGTCAACAATGGATGGGTGGAGGGAGAATATGACTCAGCTTGATACAGTAAGTGGAGCTGGTACCATGAAGCATTTTACCATAGCTCAAATATACACAGATACCTACTATAACTTAGCAGACATTATGCCCTAAAGCACCTGGTATCATCTTGCATACCTTACATTTCTTTGCCCTTTTATTCAACACTTTCTTGTGGTATCTTGAAACATTTTCTGCTGCTTTCATTTCACTTCATTATGCCTACTTCATTTCTTTGTGGCAGAAACTGGCCTACTTTCGAGAGGATGCTGATACGCGATTTGCAGAGGATATCCTGAAGCCTTATGGGTATGAGGGAGTGGGCTCTCCTCCAGGGTCTGTTGGGTGCTGTAGTGACCTTGCTGAAAAGGAGTCACTGGATTTTCTCAATTCGCTTGGTCCCAAGTTCAAAACTCTTTCTGATGTATGCACAAGCAAATGACAGACTGCAGAGCAGTGAAATGGGTGGAGTTAAAGATAAGAAAATAGGAGAAATGACCTGAGATCTTTTGGAGTGGGTTATTAGAATACATCCCTGAGAGGAAGAAGAGGATTAGGAGAAATGCGGACATCCTGGATGTTGTGAAAACTAGTCACAGAAAACTGTCACCAAACACTGAAGCCTCATGTATTACTATCTGGAATTACAGTAGCACCAGGAAAAAGACTGCCCCTTTCAGATTAAGTGTCCAACGTATGTGTGTTTTTTTCCTTTTTCTTTGCTTGTTTTTTGATTGGTTTGTTACTAGTGTAGACTGGATATCACTGACGAAACACTGTCAAATGCAAAGTTTTTTTTTTTTTACTGATTATATTTTTAATGTGTAACGAAATTTTCGATAGAGACTGTAAGGCTTTAACATGCCCCTGGAATTACCCAGATTTTTAAACGAGTTTTAAAAAAAAAACTAATCAAACAAACAAAAAAAAAAACATACATGCCACTTCCCTCTAACATGATTAAATTCTATTTCTGAAACTGTATTTTTACAGAAGAGTACAAGCAATTTATTTATTTTGTTTTTGTTTCTACTATAACAATGCTACTATGATTTTAATTATAATTTGATTTAATGTAATGAATAAAGCTTTCAGAGGCATGTAGTTCCCTCAGGATTATAAAGTTCTGTCTGCATTCTGAGCAGTTTTGAGAGATTGAGCTTTAAAGATTTTGCAGCCCAGATAACAAAACTGGGCTGTGCCTTTTTATTTTTCTAATTAATACATTGTCACAGAATAAGAAAATGTGAATAACTGAATTTGATCAAAAAAGTCAGTTATAATCTTATAATTCCAAATGGACAATGTCTTTCCACTTTTTACATGTTGTCTCTATAGGGGATGTTGGTGCTGGTATATTGCTATTGTCTCCTAGGACCCTGTCAAAGCGATTCTTAATATTAAGGGATTGATGGGTTCTTTAAACATTTGATATAATATTCTATCTGAATATGAGAATATTGGGAGTTGTTTTTGTGTCTCAAAAATTAAGTGACTGTAGTAGGAATTACAGAGACTAAAAGGTTCTTTGTATTGACTCTTCATTTTGTGTTTCATGCAAGATGTTGTGTGAGGCAAAGAAACTCATCAAACCAAACTCATTCCACTGTGTTAAGTTTAAAATGATGATGAAGTGTGTCCGAGCTAAGTTTTAAGCTAAGAGTAGAAGAGTTATTTCTTGTTGTGTCCGCCGCACCGTGATACACTTACCGGTCCGGGCCCGATCGACCGGGAGAGACAAACACACACACACACACACACACACACACAAGCCAGCATGATGTCTGAAGATCTCTGTTTATTCTCAGCAAAGAGAGCACATTTAAACGCTGCTACGTCCCGAACATCAAAA
>JAQQZT010038910.1:0-11716 GCA_030068275.1 Clarias platycephalus | reverse complement strand
AAATAATAAAAAGAATACAATAGTAATAAAAGTAATAATAATAATGAAGTGCATGAAGAACAAGGTGTGTAAATGCACAAACAAATAATAATTAATACACAGTACTTAACTAGTTTAAGGGGCCAATTAAAACCTCACTTAAATCTGTTTCATTAAGAAAGTCTCCTCCAAAAGTGAATCAAATAAAGAATAAAACATGATGTAAATGTTAATATGTGGTTCTTTAAAATGCTTGAACAAAAGAATGGAAATAGAAACAGAAATAGATCTCCATCCTCAAAAAGGAGCTGCACAACAGAGACATAATTATATACAACCTTCACACTCCACACTGACATCACACAGCTCATGTCCAGTTTCTCACAGATCACCTCTGAACTCTTACAGACAAGAGCAGAACAGGAACGAGTTGGAGGCGTGGAGTGCAGAGCTGTAGAGACATTTCCCAGCTCTACAATAATATCCAGCCTCCTACCACACAAAGACTTTCACCTGAACACCAAACAGAGAGTCAACACTGATATCAGCAGAGGATGTGATCTCATCCCTAATGTACACCTCGCTCACCACACCAGCATCACACCTAATCACCTGTACGACCATGTGCACCTAAATAACCACAGTGTCAAGGAGTTTACCAGCAGGACACTAACAGACACAGCACTGACAGACACACACCTACACACAGCAGCACTACAGCAACAACACTACAGCTACAAGCTACAGCTCACACACCAGGATATGATCACAACCATCCTTACAGTCAGAACACAACCTTATCCAGCCAAGACGGTCTATCTCACCTGCTCAGCGCTCCCAAACAACCAGTCTGGCTTAATGTTATGTATGATCAGTGTTCTTCAGGCTTTTCATACTACTCTAAAGACATGTTTGCAAAGTTAGAGAGAAATACATGACATTTCCTTCCTAAAATTCTCCCACACCGCCAACTTCTCTGCTCCCTGCACTAGCTTCCTGTAGCTTACTGCATCAAATAAAAAAAAAAAACACTGATACTTGCCTACAAAGCTAAAAACTGCCCCCACTTACCACTCAGTTCTAATCACACCATCTTTAAGTAATCCTTAAGCAATGACTATTTGTTTCTTAGATATTTGGGTTAATCCCCTCCAAAAGAAAAAAAAAATATATAAAATAATGAAGTAATTTTAGACTGATGGTACTTTGTTAGTAACCCAGTAACCAAATGTAAATTTTCACACACACGACAACCATTTCATTATAAGCAGCATGATTCTAACTATTCTTGGCTCTTCAACCCACTCTTCAACCAACTGTGACGAAACACTAAACAAAAACGAGACGTCTGGTTCTGTACACCATCAGCGGTAGGACATGAGGGGACTCTTTAGGAAGATACACATTTTAGTTACCTCTTGAGCACAGTCGATTACATGATAACAGATTTAGACCCTTCCTCTCTCAGTGCATTCACTGTTAAACTACTAACTCCTCTGTCTGATCGCAGGGAAATTACTGTGTTAATAAAAAATACAGAGATTAATCACTTTGCACAAACGCAGTCCAGTAAGCTGTACAACATCCACAAAAAAAACAGAGGACGGGTTCCAGAAATCCGCCAAAACCAAAAGCCATGAAATTCAAGCGCTCCTGCAAAATTCTGGAGACTACATTCAGCCATAGTAGACGTCATAGAAGTCAATCAGGCAGACTGTGCTAGGCTGTATGGCTTTAAAAGGTCAGAAATATATTATGGTGCTAGATTATTCAGGGCTTTGTAGAATATTAACAAGACCTTAAACTTGACCCTGAACTGCACAGGGACCAGAGTAAGGATACCAAGACAGCAGCGTGTTCCCATAATTGTTCCCATTTACGTATTCCCATTAAAAAATGCACAGCAGCGTTTCGGAACAACTGCAACCATGCAACACCAACATAGAGGGCATTACAATAATCAAGCTGACTTGAAATAAAAGTTTGCAAGATTAAAAATGGCTTGACCTTGGACAAGAGCCTAAGCTGGAAAAAGCTAGCTTTAACAACAGAGTTCATTTGCTTATCCAGTTTAAAATCCCTGTCCAATAAAACATTCAAGTTTCAGTTGGTTTTCCATACGATATAAGGGAACACATCTCAGTGAAAGGGTCAACACATGCTCCACTGGGTCCAAATACCAGCACTTCAGTTTTAATCTCATTAAGACTCTTTTTAGCCATCCACTCTTTGACATCCTCAAGGCATTCCAAAACTAGTGTTAAACTGTTTGTATCCATCTGTTTTAAAAGATGATGAATTTGAATATCATCTGCAAAATAGTGAAAATATATTCTGCACTTCCTAATAATGGATCCCAGTGGCAGTAAGTAAAGTAAAAATGATTAAGTCTGAAGAACAGACCCTTGGGGGACCCCACATGTTAGAACTGCAGATGAGGATACCAACAGAAAAAAAAATTGTCTGTCAGGTATGATCTTAAACCAGTCCAGGGCAGAACCAGTAATGCCCACACCGCGCTGCAGAAATATGAAAGTGAAATGATCCACAGTGTCAAATGCAGCTGTGAGATTCAAAAGCAGAAGAATGGCGAAATTTAGTGAGTAATTATTATGAGATCCTTAAAAACTTTTAAGAGGGTGGATTCAGTGTTGCGGAAAGCTTTAAAACCAGATTGGACCACCTCAAGAAGGCCATGTGCATCTTACTTATTACAGTATTTGAGTCAGTGACTGAACCCACTGCCCTGTATGGCAGTGAAGTGTAGGGACAAATATCCAATCGAGACTCTGTAAAATAATTTCAAAGGTGCACAGAAACAACGCATGCCCTGCAGAATTAGGGTGAGATCTGTTACTGAGAACAGAACAATAAATTTATTTTATTTAAATGACTTAAAATAAAATAAACAAAAACTAAATAATTAAACTCAATCTGGTGAAGTTAATCACCTTCTCAATGGCACACAAAGCCATTAGACTTTCAACTGTGATCAGCTGAGGTCATTCTGATTAGCTCAGCATGAAAAACTGGAGCATTTCAGTCACTGGTAGTGCAACTGAAGCAAACAATCAACTATGAAAAATAAGGTTCGAAAGCTTTATCACTGCCTAAAAGCACAGTGAAGTCTATTATTAAGTAGTGGAAGGTATTTGGTACAACACAGACCCTCCCTGGATCAGGACATCACTCCAGACTGGGTGAAAGAGCCAGGAGGAACCTACAGCAACTTTGAAGCATTTGTAGGAATCTACATGTATGGAAAAAAGGGTTCATTGTGTGCATGTGACAACATTATAACAAATTCTCCACGAATGTGGCTTTTATTGAAGAGTTTCAAGACAAAGCCACTCCTCAAGAAAGGCCACATGCAGTCACAGCTGTGCAAAAACACAGGTGGTCAGATGAGACTAAAATATGTCTGGCAGAAATCCAATACAACTCACCATCCAAATAACACCATTCCTACAGTAAAGCACGATGGTGGTAATATCCTGTTATGGGGGCATTTTTCTGCAGCACGGAGTGGAGGAGAGATAGTAAGAAGGAAAATAGTTGGGGCACAATACTGTCAAATTCTTGAGGAATAGATGTTGCCCTCTGACAGAACATTGTCAATGTGAGGAAGGTTTACCTTCCAACATGACAATGACCCATACATGACCCATACATGGTAACACTCAGCAAAACTGATCACACAGTGGTTGAAGAAGAAAAAGGTGAACAGAGGTGGGCAGAGTAGCTAAAAAAGAGTCAAGTAAGAGTAGCTGTCCTTCAAAATAATGTTACTCAAGTAGAAGTAAAAAGGAGTCATACAAAATATTTCTCACGTAAGAGTAAAAATGTATTTGGTGAAAAGATACTCAAGTACTGAGTAACTGTTTCATCATAATGTCCAATTTTTTTTATTTTTTTTTATTTTTTTTAGTAATTATGTTAGCAGCCAGACAAAATGATAAAATAATGTACAAATTCTGACATTTCCAAAGAAAAAAATTAATGAAATAAAAAATATATAATAAATAAATTAACCTAAATATCTTTACAAAATAGCAAATTATGGAACAAGAAACACAAATTTCCTAATCTCACTTTTTTCACAACATAAAGCTTTTGAAATAAATACCTATTGTAGGTAACATATGTATGGCCTCTGGCTTATTTGCTAATTATATATGTTAACGTTGCTACATTAAATAAAACAGCTAAACTAACCGTAACATGTTTCCTTCGCTGTCTACCACGACTGGAGATTTTTTTTTACCGCTATGCAGCCAGTTTCTGTGTGGTCATGTGATTGTTGTTGCTACGTCTGATTGGTGAAACAGTCATGTAGTAGATCCATCGGCTGCATTTCTCAGGCAAAAATAAAGAATATCTAATGTGTAGAATAAATGGTTAATCAAGTCACATCCGTGTATTCGAATGTAGTGAAGTAAGAGTAGTGTTTCTTCTTCACAAATCTACTGTACGCAAGTAAAAGTAAAAAGTATGGTGCGGTAAAACTACTCATAGAAGTTTTTTTTTTTTTTTTTTTTAATGTTACTCATGTAAACGTAACGGAGTAAATCTATCCGGTTACTACCCTCCTCTGAAGGTGAATGTCCTTGCCTAGTCTCTGTGATCTGTGAACTTGAA
Source organism: Clarias platycephalus (assembly GCA_030068275.1). Lineage (NCBI taxonomy): Eukaryota > Metazoa > Chordata > Actinopteri > Siluriformes > Clariidae > Clarias > Clarias platycephalus. Next base: position 7,099 of record JAQQZT010038910.1, on the reverse strand, counting down.
GATTGCAGTGCTCAATGTGAGCACTTCTGGAAAAGAAGAGTGGGCAAATATTGCAAAGTCTAGATGAGCAAAGCTTTGTGTGCTATTGAAAAGGTGATTAGATTCACTTGATTGAGTTTACAAATAATTTTTAGAAAGGGAGTTATATTTTTCCAAATCAGTGATTCTGTTTTACATTTTTTTTTTGGTTCTATTTTTTTTTTGACATGTTAGTGTTATATATTTTACTTGGATGGTAAAAGTTGCACTGAGTGAATACAGGTAGATAAAACCACTGAGCAACCCCTGACAACACAACTATCACATACTAACACACCACCATCACAAACTAACACACGAATATCGCATTCTAACACACCAGTCAAACATTCAAACACCACAGTAACAAATTAACCCACCACCATCACATACTAACACACCACAGTCATACACTAACAAAGAATATAAATGCAGAAAAGTCTCTATTCTGTTGTATTACTGTAAATGCAGTTGCTGTTTTGTTTTGTTTTTTTGTTTAGGGTGAATGTTAACTTATTTATCATTAATAAAAAAATATCTAAATCATTCTTACCTGCAAACTTCTTCATCTTTGCCAACTCTGCGAAATACAGAATTAAATAGAATTTTATAATACTTTATCCAATCCAATTGTGTTGTAATGAAATACAATATGATGACTAATAGTTAACTAATATTTACCTATAGACCAAATGTACAAACCTAGTAAAGGAAATAGAATGCTTTCTAAACTACCTCATCCTTTTGCGGTTATATTGTAAATTCTCATAGTTAATTTAATAATTCAATAGAGTTCATTTCAGTCCAACCGGCTGTATACAAACACTGTACAATGTTCATTTGACACTCTGGGTCAAATAAAAAATCAAATTGAAATTAAATTTGACTATCAAGTGTTTCCTCCGAACCATCTTATCGAACTGCTCGCTCACGCACTGTTGGGGTGGCGTAACACACTCAGAGGACAGAGCTATCTGCTCTTTCTGATTGTGTGAGGTCAGAGATGTAGAGTCGTGATTAATGTGGGAGCACTAAGTACCTCTCATCCCACCCCGCTGAGAGAGCTCAGCCAATCAGCTCTCTCTAGGCCCCCGCCTGCGAGAGGTTACAGCATCACCCGGGGATCAAACTAGCGATCTCTGGATGATAGGGCAAGCACTTTACCACTGCACCACAGTTCTTCACAAAGAAGAAAAAACATAAAAGTTTAGAAACTCAGGCGTAATTACCATCTTCCACACTCTGTCTCTGTAGCTCTGAAAAGAGAAAAACATTATTAGAGACTGTACTTTAATATGTGTAGGGCATTGTTTAATACATTCCGAACATTTTCTCTTTAAAGGTTGTTTAAAAATATATGTTGAATAAAACAATGTTTGTAATTTAGAAATGTTAATAAAATATACATTTTATTGACAGCAGAACTGAGATGTTGGGTGACCTGCATAGGTCAATAATATTATACACTATAAATATTTAACTTTCCAACTTGCATAAGTAACATGACTGTATTATTAATTTGTGTAAATTTGCAGCTTGACATTTTCTCAAGTGGATTTAAATAGTTTCTGTGCTCAGTTTAGCAGTGATGCAGCATTTAATTGTGTTTTCATAGGGCATTAAATCTACACTTTGCCATCTAGTGCATCATAATATAGATTTTTTTCCCCCTGTAAATATAAACATAGAATATAAATAAAGACTCATAAAATGTTGGGTATTGTTTTTATCTTCAAAGTGAAAGTCACCTGATTTAACTGTAATAAAAACAAAAAGGTACAAATGATTCTTACCAGCAAGCAACTTCTTTTCTGTTAACACTGTAAATCATAATCAATATTTTATTAGCCAGATACAGCCAAATATTAATGTAGACATATTTACTGTTATTTTGTATAATATTTTATAATGTTTTAAAGTAATATAATATTATTAATATCTAATCCTAGATCAAAAGTATACATTAAATAAATCTAAATATAAAATACAAAAATATTTTTTGGGATCAATAGAAATTTGAAGACATAATGTAAAAAAAACATAATAGTTCTGCAATTATATATTTTTTCTTGAGCAGTTTTATATTAAAAAAGGAAGAAAGAAGCAAACAAAAATAAGCAGTCAGCTGTCCACTTGTATTAGACTTTTATGTTGTTGGTGGAATATTAATGTAAGTAAAATTAAAGAAATACAAATATTATAATCATTTTTCTCTTTCTAGACTATACTCAGTTGGGCATAATTACCATTTTCCACTTTCTGTCTCTGCTCCTCTGAAAAGAGAGAGAAAAAAATTGACACTAAACTTGAATACACTACTGTTTAATACACTACCCTCTAGAGAGCAAGAGAGAGAGAGAGATGATACTAAACTTATATTACATATTTATATTATGACCACATGCAGGTGATACTGTATGTTAAAATAAAAATGCAAAACTTTATATACTGTATATCACAAACGTGAGCACACCCCTCACATTTTAGCAACAACATATTTATATGTTCACTAGGGATAATACTTTAGAAATTAAAATTGGATATACTTTAGAGAAGTCAATGTGAACCTTGTATAGCAGATTTACTGTCCTCTAACAATAACTCAACATGCAGACTATATTGTCTAAATAACTGGCAACGGAAATGAGTACACCCTAAGTGAACATGTCATCTAGTTGTTATCTTAGCATGGCCTTAATTCTCCTGGTCATGGAATTCACTCTAGCTGCACATGTTGTTGTTGTTGGGATTCTCTTCCACTCCTCCATAATGATATCACAGAGCTGCAGGATGTTAGCATGGTGCTTCGCTACCTTCCGCTAAAGGTTGCCCCACATGTGCTCAACAGGGATTTGGTCTAGAGATATACTTGGGCACTGACAAACACATGAACATGTGACTTTGCATGGTTAAATGATGTACAGCTGTTATCACTTAGGGTGTACTCACTTTTGTTTCCAGCTATTTTGACAATAATGGCTGTATGTTGAGTTATTTTCAGAGCACAGTAAATCTATACTGTTATACAAGCTGCACATTGACTAATCTAAAATATATTTTTTCAAAAAAATTTTTATACATATATACACTGCCCTAGAAATGTGTTTGCACCTTCCCCATTTCTTACATTTTGCATATTGATTTGGAACATAAACATTTAGTGTAAGACAAATTCAACAGAAACAAGCACTAAGTAAATATATTTCAATTATTGAAGAGATAAAAGTTAACCAATACCTGCTGGCCCTGGAGGAAAAAATAATTGTTTGACTGAGTATTTAATTGAACACTTAGCCACTTTTACTTGATTTAGTTGAAGGTTACTTGATAGTTGGGTTTAATTCAATCAGACACACCCAAGCATGATCACACCTGGCCCTGTTGTTGTATCAAAACATCACTTACATGGAACAGCAATATGAAGTAGGATAAAATGTGTTGACAATCAATGCACTATGCAAACAAAGAAAATTATGGATAAATGTAGAAATCCAGTAGATAGATAGATAGATAGATAGATAGATAGATAGATAGATAGATAGATAGATAATATTGGAAATGGTCACAAAGTCATTTATAAGGCTCCTAGTACAGTGTTCATTTTGTACAGTGCCCTTATTTCCAAATGGAAAAAATGTGTAACAGTGATAAAGTTTCCCAGAGGTTTATCAGTAACTCATCTAAGAAGCCACAAAAGACCACAAAATTGAAGTGTGGGTGTTAGAGTGTTGCTGATCACCAAGATTATTGGAATAATATCCTGTGCTCTGATAGGTTGAACATGTGACAAAAAAGGGCAAACATGTTAATACAGACAAACATCATCTGTCTCATGGCCTGAGGATTTGCTTAGTTGATGAAACCAGGAATTCTACTTGCTAATAACATGCTTTACTCCTGAAAAAAAATGTCCAGTAATTATTCTGTGGTCTGAATTCTGACACAGCAGTGATCCAAAATTCACTTCTGAATTGCTCAAAATACTATTTGAATGATTTGAAGTGGCAGTCAAGTACTGACATTTTGTATGAGGATCTTAAACTATTTTGTATGCCATTATACAAATGTAGAGGACATCTGGATGGGTATTTTCATGCTTATAACACACCTGATCCAGTTAAACTGTGGATTAAATCAATTGTATGAACTGCATTATATTTAGCTTTAAGTTAATTTTGTTATGTAGTTAACTAAAACTTTGTCAATTTTACAGTACCTTTCTTGTGTAAAATAACTCCAGTTACTATCCATCCGACAGCAGTAAGACATGCTGAAACTGAAATGCCGACAACCCACTTCCAAGCATGAAAGATTTTACCTAAAATTAAAGTAAATTTAACACATTAATGACACTTTAAACCACTTTACAGTGTGTTTCATTAAATTACTTTATCTACAATGATCACTTTAAAATGTTATTATCTAAATCTAAGTTTTGTTATCATTAACACTTACGACTAATGATAACCTCTGCTTCCTTCATGTGTTCTTCGTGCAATTGACTTTGTTGAAGTCTGCAGTAAAATCTGTTGGAGTCGCTATAATCATAAACAATGATGCGGCGTTTCACACTGAAGCCCTCAGTCTCTTCATGTATCTGAGTCTCTTCAGCAGGCAGAATGTTTCCTTCTCTATTCAGCCAAAAAACCCCAGGTTCAGGTTTCCAGCCTCTGGACTCACACACTAGATTAATCCCTCCTGAGTTATCATAACTCTCCATCATAATCACTGGGTGGCTTCCCTGAGCTAGAATCAACAAAGAAACAAAATATTGTTTTAAAAATATATTTGAAAAAAAATAAGCATTTGACCACAAGTAAACAAACAAAAGTAATATAACCTTTCCATCATAGGTTATTATTTTCTTGTCCTGCCTTTCAGTTTAAAGATGTGACCTGTTCTGGCTTTGTCTGGCAAAACATTGTGTGATGCTATAAAAACAAAACAAGGTAAAAGAGCAAAGGCAAAAGAGCTGCCTGACAAGAAAGCAGCAAAGAGAAGAGGGCCAAGCACTGAGCCACGTGAACTGCAGGGGAGAATCAGCCTAATGTGGATCCCCACCATATCACCTTATATGACCAGTCCTCCAGCTACATATGCAAACGTGAATAAGTATGTGCCTGTTCCTGAATTTTTATTTTTCTGCATATTTATTTGTCACATTTAAATAATTGAGATCATCAAACAAATTTTAATATTACACAAAGTTCATAAGATTCAAGAACAGATGGAAAATAATCGACGTATTAATCTGGAAAGTGCTACAAAAAAAATTCTCTCAGTAAAGAGTCTGTAGGTCTGACCTGTGTCCACTTAAAAAGTCTCCATGATTTAAAAAAAAAACAACAACAAAAAAAAAAAACCTTGGTAAAAAGCAGGTAGATTGTTATACTTTAGGAATACAAGGTCAGTTAAAAACATTGTTGCATCCAGTCTATGCCTTTCATGCCTTTTAAAATGCAGCTGGCTACCTCCAGCCACACCACTTCGTCAGGTATTTTAGAGGAAACTGTAGTCTTATGGTTGCTGTCCTGTTCAACCAATGGATCAGACCCTGCCTCCCTCCTCTTTATGCAAAAATAAAATGCTTTGGGGAACCTAATGTAAAAACAATATATTTTTTGTAGGTATAACAACAGTTGGGTAGGAGGTTCCACACAGTGCCACAAAGCAGAGGTAGCAAGGTTGTTTGAAATTAACACTCTGCCTCTGTATGAAATTTGTTGAAGCAGCCATTTCCACTTGGCTATTCTCCACACCACTTTCTCTGCCATTTCTTCACAATTTTTTTTTAGTGAAGTGTTTGTTGCTAAAGAAAAAACTCTCCCAGGTATTTTAGGAGAGTTATTTATTAACTCTTCCAGCTTAAACCTTGTGGTAAAGCACACCGTTGTTCTAGTCACTTACTGCTAAGGCTTCAGTTTTCTTCTAATTGAAAGAACAAAGTTTTGTTTTGGCCTCAACAACTTGATGAGTCAATCGGCAAGCATGATGATGAAAAAACATTGTACTGTGATACTGTTCCAATGGTGAGTAATCCGGTGCCAAGAGGAATCAGAAATTAAGGTTAAGTGAGGTTTAATGTCTATTTATTTAATATTTTTCTTTATTTACATGTCCTTTCTAAATGTTTATATTGTTTTTATATGCAAAAATACAATTATAGCGTTGGAAATTAATAATATTGGTAATATTTCTTGGGGGGCTGGAATGGATTATGTGCATTTACATTATATAAAAATGCAATTCATAGTACAAAATTTCTACTCCGGAATGCATTAAATTCAGAGGTAGAGGTACTACTGTATTAATGTTTTTATTTTTCTTTTGAGTAAGGAATTATTGAAACCTTCCTCTTCACAGTTTATATTCTCTTGCATGTTTGCCTCCTGTGTTTGCCTCATTAACACTGCACTGCTCTCTGTCTCAAGCAGTGTAGAATCTGTAGTGCTAGTTAATTCAAATGGCTGCAATACTATCTGTCCATTTCTACCTGCAGTATCACAGGTACTGTATTGGTTGAGTTAACACATGTTTTCAAGCATATTAGACATTTCACTGTCCTTAGTAAATGTTTCTGCTGTATGTACATTTTGTTTCTGATTGTCTGTGGCATTTATCTCTTCTTGGAAACCTTTTTGTCACTCCATACTGGTCTCATTGCTTTCAGCACCAGATCTGTACTGTCCACCGACACCCTCGCCTAGATCAGGCTCACTTCAAGCTGCCTTCTCAGGGCATAAACTTACACTCACTGCTCCCTACAACAACCCCTATACAGTATATACAGTACACACCATGATACAACTAATATCTAAGCCAAAAATAGTTTACAACAATTAAAGCAATTAAAGCAATTAAAAAAGGAAAAGGATAGAAAATTCACTTAAGCACGCTATCATGCTACCTCTCACCACGCTCACTCACTCCCAGCATGCAATCAGAGCGAGAGCGAGAGAGAGAGAGAGAGAGAGAGAGAGAGTTTTATTTTTTTCAAATTTTCTCACTGTAAACCCTAATGCTCAAAGTAATTAAACATATTGAGTACTGTTAACTTAAATAATTACAATTAGTTCAAATT
>JAQQZT010037509.1:0-11972 GCA_030068275.1 Clarias platycephalus | reverse complement strand
CATCTTTTGCGCGGACAGCTTTACCGCAAATCCTACACACCACTTCAGACGTATCTCGTGGCTGTCCTCTTTCATTCAGTCTTAAAGTCAAAGTGTTGCCAGATAGGTGAATTTGCACCTTTTTTACCAACCAAGTTTGTCGACGCCATTATAACGATACAAATCACTTTGCCTGTTCATGCCAGAGTCCCGCGGAAAAAGTGATTGACAGGTGGAAACAGTAAGCTACAATTAATTATTTCGTTATGAATTAATTATTTAACAACAACCTCCGCCAGACCCCCGCCTACGACGATGCCATCGTCCGTCGCGATGTTTCACATTAGACATCGTGCGATGCCAAATTGGTCGCCATCGCCCAACCCTAGTGCATGCTCATCACAGACGCACACCACGACAGTGGTTACATATTCTGCTTAATTTAATAAAGTTTGTGAGATTAGCACTCTCAACTGTTATGTGTTATTTTTTGCTCCTCGCTAAACCAGGTGTAAATTAGCACCATGTGTGTTGGAAGTAGGCGCCAGGTCTCCAGTTTTCATAAGAATCTGAGCTACTTTTGACTCACCAGTGTGGACTGATTTCTTTGCAGTATGGATTGTAGTTTATCTTACCTCAGTGTCTCCAGTTTACAGTGAGGATTCTCCAGTACAGCAGAGAGAGACTTCACTCCTGACTCTCCAACATCATTATAGGACAGGTTCAGATCTCTCAGGTGTGAGGGGTTTGATCTCAGAGCTGAAGCCAGAGAAGCACAGCCTTCATCTGAGACACCACAATTATACAACCTGTAGAGAGACGCAATGACACTCTTCATCTACAGATTATCTTGGTTTAAGATTCACTTAGTTACTTGGTTTAAGAGTTACAAAGATGATGTGTTTGTAAAATGAGCTCATTATTCACAATGACATGGGGATTTAATATCACCTGATTATTCTAATTAACAATGTAATTAAAATGATCATACTGAGTGTTATACTTACTTGATTCTACAATAATATAAATCTGTACACAATGGATAAGAGAAAGAAAATATAAGTTAGAAAATGAGTATAAAAACTAAACCGACTTACAAACGAGTTCCGTCCTGGGAGAATGTTTGTAATTCGGAATTGGTCATAAATCTGAAAGTGAGCCTTACACACCTTTGACACAAATATACAACGTAAAGCATAAAACAACAAAACACATAGGTTTGGTGTTTTGGTTCCGCATTAAACTCTCGCAAGACTGCGCCTCCAAATCGCAAGGGGAATCCCGGTGATGCAGTGTGGTCAGCTGACCTTGTTTAAAGGGATCATGGGAAGATGTTGGGGTGGACAACACTACATGGTGTTTAACTACGCACTTGAACGGACGCCATTTTGCCTCAGAGCTGTTTCACGCTATGAACTCTTTTTGAGGAGTTTCTGAAGGAGTTTCAGCTTTATAGGACAGACATTTTCTATCCCATTGAAACCGGTGAGGCTGACTTATTTCTCCCACACCAATTTTATACATTAACTTACATACTGAAAATATTGTATATAATTGTAAATATTGGTATCTGTTGCACTGCAGTGTTTTTTGTAAAATACCAATGAATTGGTTGTCTGTTGTCTATTGCACTGTACAGTAAGCACACAGCAGCACAACTGTGACAATGTCCAGCAGATACTTCAGCTACTTTTGCAATTTGTTCGTATTTACGAATGTATGTAATTTGACGTTTGTATCTGTGAAAATTCCTAACAGCAGTCGGGGACTTGCTGTACTAGCATGAATGAAAAGATACAAAAAAAAGTGTAAAAGATTCATAAATAAATAAATAAATAAAATAATAATAATAACCCTCATGTCTGTTTTAAACCAGATCACTTGGTGATTATTTAATGGTAAATGAGATGTTCATGTATTCTAAAACTCACAAAGTTTTTATTGAGACCTTAAGCTTCTTTTAACTCACCAGTGTGGACTAAGTTCTCTGGGTGAGATTTGAACATATTTATGTAATTATTTTAATTTATATCGGTTTGTTAATGTAGTGAACATGTACTGTGATCTCCACTGGGTGAATGTATTTGAGTCAGTGAGTGGAAGAAAAACTCCATAGATGTGATAACCTGGTGATTCAGTACATTCAGGTCATCAGCTGACTTCATTTTATTGCTCCATAACGTTGCTGAGTCTAGACCTGAGCGACTGAAACAACCCCAGATCATAACACTGTCTCCAGAGGCTTGTACAGTGGACATTATGGATGACTTGCATTAGTACACGTCCTTGATGGGTAAAGAGTTTGTAGAAATAGTTTAAAAGGTTAAAGCTAAAAATAATCTGATCAGCTTTAATGTCATCAGTGATATTATTTCAGGTTGCAGCCCATTTAAACTACCGCTCGAAGTTTGGGATTTTCTAATTTCATGGTCGTTCCTAATTTTTATTTCTTTCTACACTGTAAAACAATACTGAAGGCGTTTATCCAAATTACACAATAATCTCCTTTGAACAGGTGATATTGAGATGTATATCTGCTACTTCTGCTCTGTAAAGCTTCATAACGGCTCTAATCTGAGGTGCTGGTTTTTAATTGGTGATTTCTGAGGCTGGTGACTCTAAATCAGAGGTTCTCGACCTTTTGGAACTAAAGCCCCCCAAACCCCCCCTATCATGTGCCTCCGCACCCCCCCCCCCCCACCCCATATAAACCCTTTGACAGATAGATCGATAGATTTTATTTATTTATTTTTTCTTATACTATTCTTAGCTTTTATAATTTTCAAAATAACTATTACGAGTTTTAGAAAACTATATAAATAGACAGACAGACAAATAGATTACTTTTTTTTTAGACTTAAATTTTATGATTTTTAAAATAACATGAGTTTTATACAACTATAAACAATGACAGATGGCTAGACAGTTATGGAACATGTTATCAAAATTGTAACTATTGTAACTATTTTGAACAAGTAAATTTAAAGTAGTATCAGTTGTAACGTGTAAACGCTAAATAATGTGTAAGTATTATTTTAAGTGTGAAGTATGCTGCATTTAATTAGTTTGTTGCATTCTACAAGCATTCGCATCTTATCCGCCCTAAATAATATTCAGTAGGCAGATATTATACGAATTGGGACGCAGGGTGCCTCGGTGCGTCTGCGTCTCAGCCATGACACCATTAAAGAAATCAGTGGGACACCTGCGCTTGCTTATTTTTACAAAGAAGCGCAATTCGCCGTTTAGTGTTGGACAGCGCAAGCCTCAGGTCATCTTCCACCTGGAGCAGATTTCAGTACTTTGTTTTCAAAGCCGCCAATTTTTAAAACCCGGCCTCGCACAGATAAGTTGAGGCGAATGGAAGAAGTAATTTTACGGCGGCGTCAGATAACTGAGGATATTCAGGCATCACGCTCAACCAAAATGACGGCAGAGAGGAAGAGCTGTATAAGTCTCGCAGGCTCGTGTCGCACGTTTCTGCTGTTCAAGGCCAGATAACTTTAATTTGAAAAAATTTAAGGGTTTGTCTTTAAGTGTTGGATGTTTAGTTTCTAAATGGCGCTTCAGCTTGCATGGCTTCATGCTATCATTTGCCAGCAGATCTGCGCAAATGACACACTGGGGCAGCGGTTCAGCATCTGTCCCAGCCACTGTAAAGCCAAGCTGAAGATAGCTAATGTTATATTTTCGTATTTTACATTTCTTAGCAATAGGAGCTGACGACGCATCGTCACAACTCCTTTTCGTACGTGTTATGAATTTATCCATTATCTTCCCAAAATTTGTTCCGCTGCTACTGACAATCTGAACGTGTCTGCACTAACAGCTAGATAAAAGCCGGGCTAATAAGCTCCTTCTCTCCAGAACGACAGAAAAATGCAGAGAGAGAGGAGCGCATTTTTCACCCCAAGCTGATGGGGCATTTTTCACCCCAAGCCCCCTGTTGAGAACCACTGCTCTAAATGAACTTCTCCTCTGCAGCAGAGGTCAGTTTTGGTCTTGCTTCTCTGGGAAGGTCTTCATGAGAGACAGTTTCATCATGGAGCTTGATGGGTTTTACAAACGGACTTGAAGAAACTGTTCTTGTAAGAACTGTTCCAAAACAGCTGACCTTCATGTCTTAAAATATCAACTGACTGTTGCTGTTACATAATTATCTAATTCCATGTGTGTTATTTTGTTTGAAATGTCCAGTATTGTTGTAGAATCAAGAAAATAAATCACTAAACAAAAACAAAGAAATTTGAACAAATGATCCCAAACTTTTAAGCGGTAGTGCACGTCTGCTCGTCTTTCTCTACGACAGAACTCTCTGTCTAACTTATTAATACAAAAAAAAAAAAAACACATTCTGTAAGGTTGAGTATCTTGAGTATGCCTTGTTTACACCAAGTTGTAATTCTTTTGTCGTCAGACAAATAGGGTCAATCTGGATTCATCAGATCACTCAGGTCAGAGATCACAAACACTGAAAGCTTTAATTTATTATTATTATTTACTATTAATGGTGTGAAATGTGATCTTACTTCAGTGTCTCCAGTTTACAGTGAGGATTCTGCAGTAGAGCAGAGAGACGCTTCACTCCTGAGTCTCCTACATCATTATAGGACAGATCCAGGTCTTTCAGGTGCGAGCGGTTTGATTTCAGAGCTGAAGTCAGAGCAGCACAGCCTTTAACTGAGACACCACACTTATACAACCTGTAGAGACACAATGACACACACTTTAACAACAGCGTTTATCTTGGTTTAAGACTTACTTTAAAGATGATGTGTTTGTAAAATAAGCTCTTTATAAATAATAACATGGGGATTTAATATCACCTGATTATTCTAACAATGTAATTAAATGATCAGAGTGTTATATTTAGTTTCTCTTATTCATTGTGTACAGATATATTTTAATATAGGATCAAGAAAGTAAATAGTAGTTAGAAAACTGTGAAAACAAATACTAAGATGAATGAAAGATACTATTTAAAAAGTGTAAAGCATTAATATAATAATAATAATAATAATGATAATAATAATAATAATAATAATAGTATTCATGTCTGTTTTAAACAAGAACACTTTATAAAAGAATGAAATGTTTCTGAATTATAAAACACATGGAGCGTAAAAATGTCTACAAATCAATTTCATCAGGTTCTTCAGGTTTAACCTTACAGAAAGTAAAACTTCTACAGAAGAATGAGATGTAGAAAGTGTGGAAAAATCAGAAGTGTGTCTGATTACATATTCTGCCTAATTTAATAGTGTTTTTTTTTTTTTTTTTTCGTTATTTTGTCCACCTCTCAAAACCAGGTGTACATTAGCAGCATGTGTGTTGGGAGCAGGTGGCAGGTCCCCAGTTTTCATGAGAACTACTTTTGACTCACCAGTGTGAACTAATTGTAGTTCTGACATTTTTATGTACATGAATTACATCATACACACTAATAAGAATCTTTTAGCTTTGATTACAAAGTGTAATGTGGTGTCCAGATAAAAAATTATTTCCCATGCTCCCTAAACCACTCTTTTAGCATCTAGTCGCTCAATCTACTGGTTAAGGTGTTAGACTAATGATCAGAAGGTCTCAGGTTCAAACCCCAGCACCACCAAGTTGCCACTGTTGGGCCCTTGAGCAAAGCCTTAACCGTCAACTACTCAGATGTGCAATGACATAAAAATGTAAGATGCTCTCTATAAGGCGTCTGTCAAATGCCATAAATGAAAATGTAATGTAAATCTGAGTCTTGGAATATGGCCGTACCATCAGGAAGAAAAACTCCACAGATGTGATAACCTGGTGATTCAGTACATTCAGGTGGTCGGTCAGGTGAATTAATTTTATTGTTACTGAGTCTAGACCTGAGCAACTGATCAACCCTAGATCATAACACTGTCTCCAGAAGCTTGTACAGTGGACACTATGGATGATGGGAGAATCGCTTCATGTGTTTCCCTTCTTACCCTGTCACAATCCTAACACTATCCTGATCTTACTTAGTTCCTCACATATATAGTCTGCAATATTAAACAGCAACTGTTCATGGCTGTGAATTTTAATCTTTAATCTGAAAGAGAGACAGACAGACAGAAGTGTCTGGGGAAAAGGAGAGGATTTTTATCTCTGTGCAACATTAAATAATGTTAGAACACAGATGGAACTAAAAATAAATCCCAAAATAGCATAAAGACTATTTATTTAATAAAGATTCAGATGATATAAATTACAGTGACATTTCCAGAAACTGGTTTTATTTCCTAACCTGGTAATCTGATATTTATTGGAACTAAAAAGAAATGTACAATTTAATTATAAAGGGAATAAAGGATCAGTCTTGTACTTTTTAAATATTTATCTGAAGAGATAAGTGATGTGTTAATTCCTTATTTGTTGTGGACTGAGGAACACACACCAAGTCATTAGAATGTCTTTCACTTACATTCTCAACAACATCTATCAGAATTAACACAATGATTTATTCAGTATTGACCAGAACAAATGTTGCTGTGTTTAATTAATACACAATGTGTTTATTATTATGACCTGGTGGATCATTATACACTTCTATTATTAATATTTTAAAATGTGATCTTACTTCAGTGTCTCCAGTTTACATCGTGGATTCTGCAGTACAGCAGAGAGACGCTTCACTCCTGAGTCTCCTACATCATTACAGGACAGATCCAGGTCTCTCAGGTGTGAGGGGTTTGATCTCAGAGCTAAAGTCAGAGCAACACAGCCTTTAACTGAGACACCACACTCCTGTACACAACCTGTAGAGACACAATCACATACACTTTATCAACAGATTCTTATCTTGGTTTAAGACTTTAAAGATGATGTGTTTGTAAAATGAGCTCATTATTCACATTGACATGGAGATTTAATATTCAACATACAAAGAACTCTATAAATCTCACAGAGAAATTGCTTAAATATCACCTAATTAACAATGTAATTTAAATGATCAGACTGAGTGGTATATTTATTTTCTCTTTTCCATCATATACAGATTTATTTTAATGCAGAATCAAGGAAGTAAATGCCAGAAAACTGTGTGAATAACAAATACTAGCATGAATGAAAAGACATGATATAAAAGTTATAAAACATTAATTAAAAAAGAATAACATTCACATCTGTTTTAAATCAGAATACTTGGTGATAATTTATTGATAAAATGTTCCTGAATTATAAAACTCATGGAGTGTAAAAATATCTATAAATTTAGTTCATCAGCTTCTGCATGTTTAACTTCACAGAAAATAAAAGTTCTACAGGAGAATGAGATGAAAACAGAGGATCAGAGGTGCTGAGCTTTTTGCGCATTTTAAAAAGGATCTGACAAAATGTGTGGAAAAATCAGAAGTGTTTTCAGTTTTACACGTTATTTTGTCCTCGTCTCTAAACCTGGTGTAAATGTTGGGAGCAGGTTCCAGGTCCCCAGTTTTTATGAGAACTTGAGCTACTTTTGACTCACCAGTGTGGACTGATTTCTCTTTGTGGGGATACACAGTTTTTGTAACAAAGACTCACAGCATTCACACACTTCCTTGAGAAGATCAGACTGTCAGTAATCAGACTTTGTGTGTATTTTATAGAAAAAGAAGATCAGACTCTAATTATTTTTTGGAGAAGTTATCTTACTGGTTCATGTACGTTTTAAAGCCCTGACTGTGAATGTGTAAATTATTTATTCAGTAATGACCAGAACAAATGTGTCTGTGTTTCAAATTTAACAATATATACAAAATGTGTTTATTATTATGACCAAAATGCAAATTAGATCATAGCTTATTATTAATGTTTTTAAATATATTCTTACCGCAGTGTCACCAGTTTACAGTGAGGATTCTGCAGTACAGCAGAGAGACGCTTCACTCCTGAGTCTCATACATTATTACAGGACAGATCCAGGTCTCTCAGGGGTGAGGGGTTTAATCTCAGAGCTGAAGTCATAGCTGAAGTCAGTCTCTCACAGTCTCTCTCTGAGACACCACAATCACACAACCTGTAGAGACACAATGACACACACTTTATTAACAGATTCTTATCTTGGTTTAAGACTTACTTTAAAGACGATGTGTTTGTAAAATGAAATAAATCAGAATACTTGGTGATAATGTTACGGTTGCAGGTCGGGATGGATCCAAGTGCAGTGGAGCAACTTCCAGGAACTTATTATGTTGGATGTGAGATTTACAACTGGCTTGGCAGTGTTTTTTCTTTGAAAACGTGTTTGTAGCTGGAGCGCTTGCTGCTCTGTGTTGGGAGCTGCGTGTGCAGAGAGAGGGAGAGAGAGGCGCAGGAATGCGGAAGCCGGAGTGAGAGCTCTGTGTGCAACGTGAGCCTGGGAGGAATGCGGAAGTGCCGCGAGCCGGCGAGAGCGCTGTGTGTGTCCCGTGCAGGAATGCGGAAGTGCGAAGAGTTGGCGAAAGGGCTTTGTGTGCAGCGTGACTCGTGCAGGGATGCGGAGACGTGGAGAGCCGGCGAGCGAATGGAGACATCGCGCAGGTTGGTGGCTGGTTCCGTTAAGCTTTCTCGTGGTCGGGGGCGAGCAGAGTTCAGTGCCAGAAAGACGAGGGAAAGTCCGT
Organism: Clarias platycephalus; assembly: GCA_030068275.1. Lineage (NCBI taxonomy): Eukaryota > Metazoa > Chordata > Actinopteri > Siluriformes > Clariidae > Clarias > Clarias platycephalus. The sequence continues at coordinate 3,402 of JAQQZT010037509.1, read as the reverse complement.
GATCCGAGTTCGTAGTCGTTAAAACAAATCTAGTGGTCAATAACAAAATCCGAGAGCGTGGAAATCCAAAAGATGAGACAATAGCGAGGTAGAGAAAAACAAAGCGTGGTCGGTAACAGAGAGTCAAGGCATGAAACAAACGCTGGAGAATTGGGCTATGGAAGGCACACAATAATCTGGCGATGAGGTGGTGTAGGTGTGTGGTTTAAATAGGTAAGGGGAATGATTACAGGTGTGTGGAGTGCGGGAGGTGAGGCGGTGAGATGTAAGGAGTGGTTGGGAGCATGGAACAGGAGTGCTTATGAAATCATGGTGGAGCTGTGGCTTGGCGGGTCGTGACAGTAGCCCCCCCCCACCCCCCATGAACGCCGCGTGCCTCAGGGTGGAGTCTGTGAAAGTCAGTGATGAGGGAGCGGTCCAGGATGAACCTGGTTGGTACCCAACTTCTCTCCTCAGGGTCGTAGCCCTCCCAGTCCACAAGGTACTGGAGACCACGTCCACGGCGGCGAGATTTGAGGATTCTATGGACTGTGAAGGCCTCATCCCCGTCTATGAGTCGAGGAGGAGGGGGGGTTGGGCGGGTGGAGATAGTGGGCAGGAGACCAGTCGGCGAATCTGTGGATAGAGGTAAGGCCAACCGGACAGAGCATGGGTTGATAATACGAGTGATCGTGAACAGACCAATGAACCTTGGCGAGAGTTTCCTAGAGGTAGTTTTGAGGGGAAGGTCACAAGTAGATAACATGACCCTTTGGCCGATGCGATATCTGGGAGCTGGTAAACGGTGGCGGTTAGCCTGACGCTGGAAGGAGCTGACAGTGCGTTTTAGTCGGACACGAGCCCGCTGGCAAGTTCTTCTGCATCGGCGGACGAAGGCTTGGGCAGAGGGAACTGCAGCTTCCTCTTCCTGGGTGGGGAATAATGGTGGCTGATACTCAAGGCAGCAATGGAACGGGGACAGCCCTGTGGAGGAGGTAGGGAGCGAGTTGTGGGCGTATTTCACCCAGGGTAGGAAACGACTCCAGGAGAGGCCATGCACCTTAATGTTTTCTCCAGTTCCTGGTTCATGCGTTCAGTCTGTCCATTGGTCTGGGGGTGAAAACCAGATGAGAGGCTGGGGGTGGCACCAATAAGGCCACAAAATGCCTTCCAGAAACGAGCTGAGAATTGAGGCCCTCTGTCAGAAATAATGTCCAGCGGAAGTCCATGGAGACGAAAAACTTGGTTGATCAGAACTTCGGCTGTTTCTTTGGCGGACGGAAGCTTGGGTAACAAAATGAAATGGGCTGATTTGGAGAACCGGTCTACAATGGTCAAGATGCACGTGTTATTGTCGGATGGTGGTAGTCCAGTGACCAAGTCGATAGAGATGTGAGACCAGGGCCGATGGGGAATGGGGAGGGGTCTTAGGAGGCCCTCAGGGGGGCGGTTAGTTGTTTTATTTCTTGAACAGATGTCACAGGCGGCTATAAATTTCTTGACATCCTCCTTAATGGTAGACCACCAGAACCGTTGCTGTAGGAGTGAAAGTGTGTGTGTCACCCCAGGGTGACAAGCCAGCCTAGAGCTGTGGTCCCAGTCAAGTATTTGGGGTCTCACTGACGCAGGGACAAAAAGCATCCTGGGGGGGACATTACTTGGGCCTGGTTCCTGATCAAGGGTCCGCTGGACTAGGTTTTCCACTTCTAGCCGCATAGTAGCCACAAGACATGGGGGAGGAAGGATGGTTTCAGCTGTGGGTGTGTGCTGGGAGGTGGAGAATTGCCGGGAGAGGGCAACGGGTTTAATGTTCTTAGAGCCTGGCCAGTATGATAGTGTGAAGCAGAAGCGAGAAAAGAAGTGACCACCGCGCCTGACGAGAATTAAGTCTTTTGGCCGACTTTAGATATTCAAGGTTCTTATGGTCCGTCCATACAAGAATAGGGTGTTCGGCTCCCTCCAGCCAGTGTCTCCATTCCTCAAGGGCCAGTTTGACTGCCAAGAGTTCCCGATCTCCAATGTCGTAGTTTTTCGTTCTGAGGGTGTGAGTTGGCGCGAGAAGAAGGAGCAAGGGTGAAGTTTGTTGTCCTTAGGCGATCTTTGCGAAAGGATGGCCCCTACACCGGTCTCAGAAGCATCCACTTCCACTACAAACTGGAGGGAGGGATCGGGTAGGGTGAGGATGGGTGCCGTGGTAAATCGATGCTTGAGCTCCTCAAAGGCGTTGCTTGCCAGGGGGTTCCAATGAAACGGGGTTTTGGTCGACGTGAGTGATGTGAGTGGGGTCACCACCATGCTGTAATTCTTAATAAAGCGACGGTAGAAATTGGCAAATCCCAGGAAGCGCTGAAGTTCATGTCTGGAAGATGGTAGTGGCCAGTCAGTTACCGCCTTAACCTTGGTGGGGTCCATTTGGATGCCGGACGGTGAGATAAATAAGCCAAGAAAAGAGGTGGAGGTGCAGTGAAATTCGCATTTCTCTGCCTTGACAGACAGCTTGTTTTCTAGCAGGCGTTGCAGAACTTGACGGACGTGGAGCTTGTGTTCCTCCTCAGAGCGTGAAAAGATTAAAATATCATCAAGGTAAGCGAACACGAAGACGTTGAGGAAGTCTCTGAGGACGTCATTGATGAGTGCCTGGAAAACTGCTGGGGCGTTGGTTAGGCGGAACGGGACAACCAGGTACTCATAAAGGCCAGTAGGGGTATTGAAGGCAGTTTTCCATTCATCGCCCTTCCTTATTCGGACCAGATGGTAGGCGTTCCTCAGGTCAAGCGGGTGGGAGAGATTCGCTCTGTGGTAGCAGACATGACTAAAGACAGGTGGGACTCCAGCCCAGGATGCTTCGTTTCAACCAATCTATGTGGGGGTTATGTAATCTTAACCACGGGAGGCCCAAGACAATGGGTGCGTGAGCGTTTTGGACAGCGAGAAAGGTGATGGTCTCAATGTGATTCCCAGAAAACTGTAAGGTAACGGGAGCGGTGCGATGAGTGATAGGAGCGAGTCAACTGCCATCAAGGGCCTGAACGACGAATGGTCGAGACAGAGAAGTGAGCGGGATTTTGAATTGTGAAGCGGCAGAGGTGGAGATCAGGTTTTGGTCGGCCCCGGAGTCTACTAGGGCGTGGGTGATGTAGGAGCGACTGTCCAGGGTCAAGGTGACAGGAAAACATGAATGCTGATCCGGGGAAAAAGTGGAAGAAGGGCCCCCCTGTAACCCCAGAACTACTGGGGGGCCCGACCTCTTAGTGGACAGGAGCGCACAACATGGCCTACCTGGCCACAGTAAAAGCAGGCCCCTTCATCACTATGGCACTGACGCTCCCTTGGAGAGATATGTGCGTGACCTACAGTGGCTTGCAAAAGTATTCGGCCCCCTTGAACTTTTCCACATTTTGTCACATTACAGCCACAAACATG
>JAQQZT010033918.1:0-12160 GCA_030068275.1 Clarias platycephalus | reverse complement strand
CTGCAAAGGTCAGTATGTCTGTAATATTCTCTGATGTTTATTTCAGTATTAATGCTACACTAAGGATAAACCTGAACCTCTGCTTTTGTTGTTCTGCCTCAGACATTAATGAGTGTACAACAAACAAAGTCATCTGTGGCTCTAATGCTACATGCCATAACGCCCCTGGTTCCTATTACTGCACGTGTGTTTCTGGTTTTGTGGCCAGCAACGGACAGGAGCAGTTTAATGCAAGTCAAAGTGTTTCATGCAACGGTGAGACGTGAATTAGCTAAAGGATGAAAGTAACAAAATGAGGACTTTTTATGTTGTTAATTTCATAGTTTTCATTAACTCTGCTGTAAAATTATCTAAACTTAAAGTAATAAGCTCACTTTCATGTTTACCCAAATGACAGGAATAAATTGGACATTGTAGCAAGGATTTGTGAAAGACATTCGTATATTCTGTGAATATTTGTGATAGATTCTTAAAGGTACTACTGTGTTTACTGTAGTTTTATAGTAAACCTTCATCATGATACTTCTTAGAGCATTAAATGCATTAAACCACCACTTTATTTAGAATACTCTACATTAGCTTACATGTAAGAAATAAAATAAAATTAAAAAATGGAAAAAAAAAAAACGTTTGTAAATAATAAATATTATTATTAAAAATGATCAATGATAAATAATCATATCAAAAAAAGTAAAGGGAACACTTAGTCCCGGTTTGATTTAACCATGCATACACATACAGTATGAGAGGTGTTCAAGTCAAACCGGGACTAAGTTTTCCCTTTATTTTTTTGAACAGTACACACACACACACACACACACATTTATATAAAATAATAAGAGACTGCTGCAATTTACTCCTAAATCAAACCTCTGGAATGTAATCAAGAGGAAGGCTAGCAAGCAAAGCTGAGCTGTTTGTTTCTGATGTATTTAACAATTTGAGGATAAGAAGACTTTGCTCAAACTTCTACTCTTGTTTCCTTCCAGACATCAACGAGTGTGAGAAAAACAATTGTGGTGATAATTCTCAGTGCAAAAACACTCTTGGCTCATATTACTGCTCATGTAAGCCAGGTTTTGTGAGCAGCAATGGACAGGAAACATTTAAAGCAATCCAAGGGGTTACATGCAATGGTAATGTGTTCTTTGGTCATCGTTCTACTTGACTCTACTTGAAGTATTGCATCTTTCACATAAGCCAAATAATATTTTCGAATGTCCATGTGTCCTTGCGCATGTAGTTTGGGGCATTTTAGGCCAAAAGTGCAGAATTGAAGTTATTATCTGTTTGGTCAGATTCCGTTATAGCCCTCATGATTTAATGTGACTTGAAAATTACTTAAAGAATATTAATTAAGTAAATTGTAAGATTTGTGTAAATCACTAACCGAAAACAAAATTACACCATTCACTAGGTTTTATTAATAAGAGGTTTGTCATATTGTCTCAAAACATTTCATCAAGGTCACATATTTTGTAATTTTTTTTTAACAACATGGCACTGATCTCAGAATTGAAAAACAAGATATGTGGCTCTAATGCTACATGCCATAACGTCCCTGGTTCCTATTACTGCATGTGTGATGTTGATTTTGTGGCCAGCAATGGACAGGAGTTGTTTAATGCAAGTCAAAAGGTTTCATGCAATGGTGAGACGTAAATTAGCTTTGAGGATACATAAAACAAGTTGTTTTATGTAATTGTGTAAATCTGTTTATTATCATGCTTGATTATTAGTTTTAATAATCAGCAGAAACTAAAATAGTTTTTTATTCTTTTCTACAATCTATGCTACACATTCAACCACTTTTCCTACACCTACTCTTTTCTGTGTTTATGTACTTTTATGATAGTATATTAAGGGTATAATTTGAGAATTTAGACCTCCATCGGGGTGCTTTTTTGTGCTACAAAAGGAAATTCAGTGTCGCACAACAGGAATCTGGTTGTTTAGTGGAAGTTTCATGACAATAAATTAATCTGGTCCATGAACAGATAAAGTATAAAATGAATGAAACACTTACTGAGACATGCTGCTCTAGGAAAATAATAAACATTGGAGGAGTTACTGTAATTCTGTTGCATTACATCATCATGTTGTTGGATATTTATTGTAGAAAACAACAACAACAACAAAAAACTAAACAAAGAATGTGCTCTGCAGAGTTTTGCTGCAGTATGGCAACTTTCTAGGATGAAAAGTAATAGTATCAAGTAGTCATTAAACTCAGTATTTTTTAATCAAGTAACAGAGAAATTGGACTATTAATAAAATATGTCTTGCATTTTCTATGGGTTTATTGTATAATTTAATCATGCTTCTACTTATTGTACAATATTCAAGGTGAAACTACAGAATGGTACCCTCGAAGTTTACATGTGTTAGATCTGAGAGGATTTGCTGGATGCAACTGAAGCACATAGTTTAAACTAATACAAAGCAGGGTCATGGTCACAACCAGGAGTTATTCAGGTGATGAACATTAAAACATCAGAAAAATGGATCAGTCTTTTAGAGAAAAAAAAGCAAAGATAATAGATAAAGACCACAACCAGGAATCAGACATAATATGAGGTCAGATATGCTGAGCAAATACTTGATAAGAATCAGTATTAAGTGAACTTAAACTATTACAGAGGACGTGAACACTAATCGTACAGTGGGTGCTGTAGTCTGTGATGACCATGTTTACAGCATGACAGTTCACTTTTAACCACAATTCTTTATAAAACAGTATATTTGACAAATAAAGTCATCCTAATCTGGACATCGGATACGATTATGGAAACCACTAATACAAATTCCTACAACTCAAAAAGTAGGTAGTTTTGTGAGTGTGTAATGGGGTAGCAGATGACATCATGGACTGTTCAGGTCATTGCTGTCTGGACACTGCACTAAAGATAAACTTGAACTTTTACATTCATTCAGACATTGATGAGTGTGTGGAGAACCAAACCATCTGTGGTCCTGATGCTGAGTGCAGAAACACAGAAGGTTCCTATTACTGCACGTGTCGTTCAGGTTTTGTGGCCTCCAACAAACAGGAGAAGTTTAATGCAAGTCAAGGTGTTCAATGCAAAGGTGAGGTGAAATGTTTATGTTTATTGTTTCGCTTGACTCTGTTATATGATCACATGATCTAATATGTTATGATCACATGTAAACTTTTCTTGGAGACAACAGAAAACATTCTGAGGACAATAAACCCAGCGTTTTCTTCACAGGTGCTGAGTCCAGTGGACAGCAGTTTAACCCGACTGTTCCCATACTTCTACCTCTGATTCTGTGGGTATTGATGTTCTACCAGTGACACATTTATACTCTATACCTTAAAATACTTATCTTAACAGCAGGAGAAAATCAAGATTTTCAAGTTTAAGGTTTAATCTGTAAAATCGTACAAATTAATGAAAAATTTATAGTTTTTAAAACTTACAAAAACTAATAAACGGCATTCCAGGGTTTAAGAAGAGTAACAGTCTTCTGCACAATCCAGATCATTTTAAAACAAATGTAAATGCATTTACAGCATTCATGTACTGTACGAGGGGCGTTGTCAGTTAATTTTTTAAGGATCAGGCGTTCCACTCATTGAATGTTCACATGAACGACTGCAGCGAGCTCCGACCATCCTCAGTCGGATCATCATTCACAGACAGACGGCCTTCATTAAAACGTTTGCACCATTCACATGTTTTACTGGAGTCTCATCATCATAGTCAGCATTAGGTCTTCTATAAATGTAAAATCTATTTTACACCTTCATTCACCAGAAATTTATGATGTTGCATATATAATTTTGTCTCTGTGTTGTTTTCTGAAATTGCAAACTAAACTAAAATGTTTACAGCCCAGATGAAGATCTCTGCAAACGATCAACTGCAAACCCAATATTACCATGACAGTCATGTTCATGAATCTATGTGAACTTCTGACTGCAACAGTAACTTGACATTTGATAAATGGGGAATAAACTATATTAGGACCAGCTGTTACAGGAAAATAATCAGGGGCAGGGTGGTGTGTTGTGGCACAGGGCAAAACAGACTCTTACCATCCTAAAATTAATTATTTTCTGATAAGTCAGGTTAAAGAAAAATTGTAGTCCTTCTTATAACAGTTATAACAGTTCTCGTAAAAGATATAATTAGCCACAACCACACCCAATTTTCTTTTCTCTTAATGTAAAAAAAAAAAAAGGCCGTGCCATGTTAATGAGAAAACACAAAGTGTAAACTTCTCATTTCAAAGACTTTCCTGTGGCAGAATTTTGAAGTTACAGCTTTACTACTGACAGCACAATTGGTGATTTCTTTAATAAAATATTACATAAACATCTCCTTACAGAAAATTCACCATATCAACAAATGCACCATATTTTTAGAAATCTGATCTGTGTGTTAGTTGTTACTATAGAAACCACATATGAGAAGAAATGCCTGATACAATATAAACCTGTGATGTGCAGCTGCATGACTTTCAGAACTGCTCTTAAGGAAAACTAATGAACATCTTCTGCTCAATTAGAATTGAACATGTAAACATTTAAACATGTAATATTCATTAAAAAGATATCTATAAAAAATGTGTGGCAGAAATTTTGTGCCATTGTAACATGACTTTCCCATTCTTTCAAATGATACATTCTTTGGATTTTACTAAGAAAGTCTGTGTAACATCCTGGTAGCTCATCCTGAATATAATATAGAGAGAAATAATATTTGCAGTAACATATTTATACGCTGACAAATGATTAAAGATAAGATAAATGTCCAGCTCACTTCTATATACTCAAAAACATTGAGCTGCTTTTCACACGTGCTGTAGTATATTTATCATTTCCTGCAGAAAAAGAGATTTGCCTTGTGACCCTCAGTTTACATCAGTGTAATTTAAAATAATGAAAAAAAAACATTAAAGATTTTACTGTAAGTCCTTGTCTGTTCAGATCTTTGAGTGGAGTCCCTAAGTTTATCTAAAAGATAAGACTCATTTTTAATTACACATTTATAAAAAAAAAAATATATAAAATAATTACATATATTATATATTACAATGCATGTGTTTCTTAGTCCTACTCATTTGCAATGAAAAACAAAAGAAAAAAACAACTTAATGTTTATGAATCACAAAGAATAATCACCTTTGTCCTAAAGACTTTCCTGTGAAAGAAATCTTTAAGTATTTTTTCTTTTGATAATGTGGAGCATCTGCCATGCATATTCCTGTATAAGTTAATACAACTATAACATATTAGACTATGTGCATTTTAGACCTGTACTTTGAATTATAGCCATAACTAATGTCCAAGCTGCTGTTATAGGAAATAAATCAACACATTCAGACCAATTAGAATTAAGAATTCATCAATGATATGCTTTACAATATTTAATCATTAATATTAAGTTATTCATTCTTAAATATAAATTAGATCTTATATACTCTACTTTTTACTCCTGTATCTTTACAGTACATCACAGAGATCTACTTGTTGAAACAGTTTGTATTCTGTGGAACTGCACTATGGTACATAAAATGAAAAATAGCTACATCCTCTGTCATGTCAAGCATATAAGCACGATTACTGTTCATGCAGAAAATAGTCAAACACTTTTGTGTAAGCAGTGTTGGGTATAACGCGTTTCAAAGTAACTTGTTTAAGTACTTGGATTACTTTTTTGGTGTAACGAGTAATCTAATGCGTCAGGTCCACCATTTAAATACTCAGTTATTTAGTCATATTTTAAAAAATGTAATCCGTTATTTAGAGAATTTATGTAATCTGTGAGCCAATGCAGTGATTTCTTTAGTGTGTTTGTGTGTGTGAGAAAGTAACCCCCCCGCCCCCGTTATCCCTGCTGTTAGTAGTTAACAGATTTATGGGCCAAATTTCGCTGAGTGATGATGGTAGAATAATTAAAAGGTCTTGACTAAAACAACATGCATGAGGAATCACAAAGGATATTCATTTTTACTTTTTTCAAATGTAAAGTGCAGGTTAACTTGTTTCATTTTTACTTTATAATTTTGTATTAAGTATTCATTCGCTTTGATTTATGAGTGTTTTGATACGCAAACACGTTCCCAGAACGAATTATGCTCATAATCCAAGGTTCCACTATACTTTACAAAGTAACATCCCCCATCACTGTGTGTAAGGCTGTGCTACTCTCTGCAGCCAATGCATGCAGGGGTGTTATTAGTTTTTTTTTTTTTTTTAAGGATCAGGCGTTCCACTCATTGAATGTTCACATGAACGACTGCAGCGAGCTCCGAGCATCCTCAGGCGGATCATCATTCGGCCTTCTTTAAAACGTTTGCACCATTCACATGTTTTACTGCAGCTAAGTGTCTCATCATCATAGGCAGCATTAGGTCTTCTTTAAATGTAAAATCAATTTTACACCTTCATTCACCAGAAATTTCATACATTTATGATGTTGCATGTATAATTTTGTCTCTGTGTTGTTTTCTGAAATTCCAAACTAAACTAAAATGTTTACAGCCCAGATGAAGATCACTGCAAACGATCAACTGCAAACCCAATATTATCATGATAGTCATGTTCATGAATCTATGTAAACTTCTGACTGCAACAGTAACTTGACATTTGATAAATGGGGAATAAAATATATTAGGACCAGCTGTTACAGGAAAATTATCAGGGGCAGGGTGGTGTTTGTGGCACAGGGCAAAACAGACTCTTACCATCCTAAAATTAATTATTTTCTGATAAGTCAGGCTAAAAAAAATCTTAGTCCTTCTTATAACTGATATAATTAGCCACAACCACAGCCAGTTTTCCTTTAAATAAAAAAAAATTGGCTTGCTATGTTAGTGAGAACAAAGTGTAAACTTCTCGTTTCACAGACTTTCCTGTGGTAGAAATTTGAAGTTACAGCTTTACTACTGAGAGCACAATTGGTGATTTTTTAAATAAAATGTAACAGTGACTTCTATATACTCTGAAACACTGAATTGCTTCTCACACGTGCTGTAGTATATTTATCATTTCCTGCAGAAAAAGAGATCTGCATTGTGACTCCTGGCTGAGAGGATCAGTATTCATCAGTGTACAGTGGTGTGTCATGTTGTAAGTGTGTTTACAATTTTTCATATTCTGACCCATTTTTATTGGATTCATTGTCATTGTCTCACCCCTGACTGAGATGATCAGTATTCATCACATTACCTCAGTGTATTATAAAACAATGAACATAACTTTGAGGATTTTAAGTCCTCGTCTGTTCACATCTTTAAGTGGAGGCCCTAAGTTTTGCCTTTTACCTCATCAGTAAAACTGATCGATTCCAGAAATATTGTGCATTACAATGCACTTGCAATGAAAAACAAAAGAAAAAAAAAACTTCATGTTAATGAAATAACAAAAAATAATCACCTTTCCTATGGCAGAAATCTTAAAGTATTTTTTTCTTCATTCTTCATCTTATTCTTATTAGATTTTGATAATGTGGAGCATCCGCCATGTACATATCTTATAAGCTAATATCAGAGGGCTAAGGCGCTGAGTTACTGATCAGAAGATCGGTGGTTCGATCCCCAACTCCACCAGATCACCACTGTTGGCACATAGGCCCCTAACCCTATCTGCTCCAGGGGCGCTGTATAATGGCTGACCCTGCGCTCTGACCCCAGTTACACTGTGTGATATGTGAAGAAAGAATTTCACTGTGCTGTAATGTATATGTGGCAAATAAATGCTTAAACTTAATACAACGATAATACAACGTATTAGACTATGCACATTGTAGACCTGTGGTAAGATTTATAGCCATATAACTAGCTATACTGTAACTATGTCCAAGCTGTTTTTATAGAAAATAAATCAAGACATTCAGACCAATTAGAATTCAATGATATGCTATAAAATGTTTAATCAAAAATATTAAGTTATTTATTTATACTGTAAATATAAATTAGATCATGTATATTTTTACTCCTGTATCTTTACATCACAGGGCTGTTCTAATTGAAACAGTTTGTGTTCATGGAACTGCACTATGGTACATAAAGTGAAAAATAGTTACTTCCTCTTTTACATCAACCATATAATAAGGCACTGTTCATGCAGAAAATAGTCTGCACGTGTGACAAACACTTCTGTGTAAGGCTGTGCTACTCCTGTTCTTCAGATCTCAACTCAAGTAAAAAAGGATACGCTTTTTTCTTCTTTACAAGAACACAAGTGCAAATACCCAAGACAATAAAAACAGATGCTTCATGGTAATAAGTTGGTCTAAATGTCTTGCAAACTCAAAATCCTGCTGTGATATTTCTTGTTACCCTTTCAGCATAGTCCTTCCATTTATTATGAATCAGTATTTTTATTTGATTTAAGAGGAAGTACAGACAATTGCTGGAGAAATAGTGAAAGGGCACAGATGCTTCAGTTTTTCTCCACCTGTAAGGTTTTATAATATTGTAAGACAATCTAATAAGAAGATTCCTGGGCCTTGAGAATAGACCCCTCACTGTGCTTTCTTATGCCTTCTGTGGTAACACCTTCTATATCCTGTATCCGGACGAGGATACAGTACATCCAAATGGCTCCTGTCTGCTAGAACCCTTTTGTTTAATCAGGAGAATGCAAATGCATCTCCTCTCACCTGTCTGTCATGGGTCCCTCTATGACTGACATGTTAATGACTTGTTCTTTTGATGTTCGGGACGTAGCACCGTTTAAATGTACTCTCTTTGCTGAGAATAAACAGAGACATCTTCAGACATCATGCCTGCGTGTGTGTGTTTGTCTCTCCCGGTCGATCGGATTGGTAAGTGTATCAAGGTGTAGCGGACACAACAAGCTAAAAATCTTCTACTCTTAGCTTAAAACTTAGCTCGGACACACTTCTTCATCATTGTAAACTTAACACATCCCAATTGTGAACACAGCTTATTTATACAGTAGGCCTTAAGATCCCTGAGATAAATGCAGGGGAAGTGAATGGCCATATCTCAGGAACCCTAGGGCCTGTAAATAAGCCATAACTGTTTTGCCCGGTTGACTTAGCAGACCCTGTCGCAGCATGTCTGATTAGCACGCTAGAAAACAGTTTGACCAGTCTTTTTAATTTCGAGTATAAGTTATAAGTATAAGTTTCATGACACAGCCACCTAGTCACCTAATAAAACATTTCAGGACGTGCAGTTCTGTCACACTGCTCTATTTTGTTCAATTCCATGTTTCTGCTAAATAGTAAACAGGATAAATGGAAAAGTTGTACCTCTTTTGTTCAAGTTAGAAAACATTAAACTTACACTTTTGTCATCTCTGTTTTTGTGTATTGGATTTTGAATTGGATTGAAAAAAATACAGAATATGATTAGACTACTTACATTTACATTTTCCTACATTGACAGAGCATTGAAACATTCCACAAATTTCAGGGATATGTCTCTGTGTAATCGCTCACTGATAGACTGCATGAATCATGCATGAATGCCAAAACCAGGTATTTTCTTCAATAAATAAAAAAGATTTTTTTTTTAAATAAATGTATAACCCACTTTACTGCTGTTTTAGTTATTTGCTTATTAAAATGAATGTGGTGACATTTTCATGTGGTTTTAATTTTTCCTTTTCAGGGTTAGAAGGAAGTGGTTGTGGTATAGTTTCTGGTTAAATTAAACCCAACATTAGGACTGATGTCAGAGTGAGAACTGAAGAGGAAGAGAAGAAGGGAACTATATTCACTTCATCAGTTAGGTTTAAAAGAATTGTTGGCGACTGAAACATATGAATGTCGAGCCATTATGGCTTTTTACTAACATAGTGGAAAATAAACAATCTTATTATACTACTACTACTACTACTACTACTGTACTACTACACTTACCTGCTAAACTGGCATCAGCAGTCTCTGGCATTGATGCTTACATTTACTGTAGTTTACAGCCATGATAGTGTAATTATTCATGTCAGCAAAATTAAACCTGAAATAAAATCTTGTTTTATATAACAATCACCCACAGGAGTACACATGGCGAATTATTTATACACAATATGCTGTCAAATGATTAAAGATAAGATAAATGTCCAGCCCATTTCGGTATCCTCTGACACACTTCAGCTTCTTCTGTTCTGCTTTTTCTCACGCGCTACAGTATATGATCCCTAATGCCTGACTGTGAGGATCAGTATTCATCAGTGTACAGTAGTGTGTCATGTAAGTTTCCTTATGATTTTTAATATCCAGACCCATTTTTTAAAATTCATTGTCATTAATTATTTTTCATTCTACTTTAACATAATAAAAATAACTTTGAACAAGTCCTCAACTGTTCAAATGTCCCTATGTTTATCTAAAAGAGCTAATGGAAGGAGTCTGCAGTGGCAGAGAAGTGTCAAGACAGAGAAGCTTGCTTTTTGCAGGGTTTTCTTTCCAGTAAATTTAAAAACTATTTTTGGCATCAAGTGAGACAAAAAAAAACACCACATCTAAGTGTTTCATTTGTTACATTTTCTATTTAATGAAAGAGACACTAAGGCACAAAGATGAGCAGGAAAAATCACCACCGTAGTAATGATCATTAAGCATGTCTAGTACAAACTGTGACTCATAAATGAGTTCTGTACTTCTATCAAACCATTTCCTTTTATAGCTGTAAGTCTTACACCATCACAGCCTCCTTGTAGAGTGACAGCACCTCCAGAGGAGCAGGACTCAGACAGGTGTCACTGCTTACCTAAACTGAGTCTTCCTACAGTAGGTTTCAGGGTTTCAGTTGAGAGATAGAGAGACACCATGACAGTTTTTGACAGTTTAACTGTAACAGGTGTTTGTGGGCAATGCTAATGTGTGTTATAATCTTTTCAACTGTCAGTGCACTAATGTGAGGCGTTAAAAAACACTGTCAAGAATACTCTAGAGGTTGGTGTGTCTGACTCCCAGGAGATCAACAGTTCCTAAACAAACTCAGTAGCTTTTGTGTGTGTAAAGTTTGTTAAATATCATCATCTAGACAGGAGTTTTGCCTGTGCTAATACACCATCAGTTCTAATGATCTGAATGCTCTCTTTGGGCTATCAAAAATCTCCACAAAAGGTTTTACAGTAAAGCCTTTACAGAAACCGTAATGCATGTTTTTTTTTTTTAAATAATAATTTTATGTTTGTGACTACTCAAAGACAATTGGGAAAAAAAAAAAACAGAAAATCCAAACTGTGTGGTCCAGAACTGCAGGATTGTGATGAAGAATTTACACAAGAACTACACTGGGATAAAACAACTAACAATTTTTGTAGATGTTGCACAATATTAAATGTGAACAAACAGATAAGAAAAGTAATGCGTGGTGTCATTGTATAATTAACTATTTTTAGATACCAAAAAAGGGTTCTACTTCTGCATTTCAAGAAATCAAACCAAAATACAAAATGGGAGTAAATGAAATGGTTATAATTGGCCTCCAAGGTCCCTAGATGGACTGCAGAGGTTCCTAGATGAATGGACGGAGGCTTTATATACAGATTACACTGTGAACGTGTAATTCAAGAACTTCTAAATATTTTAATAATGCATATATTTAGGTGCTTGAAATGAAATTTTAATGCTCTAATGAAAAAGAAAGAAATCAAAAAGGAATTACTTGTTTATTTAAAAAAAAAATATTTGGTGCTGTTGACAGAAACATTTACTAAATGTCTTGTTAAATGAGGCTCATTATTATTATTATTAGTAGTAGTAATAGTAGTAGTAACAAAGATATCCAGTTATAAACTGATCTGAAGGTAAATCTTTTCCTACAGGTCTCCTGTTAGCTGTATTAAAGGAGACGACTGCTGAAGAACCATGTGCTAAAGAACAGATAATTGAAAATGGCAAATGTGTAGGTATGGACAAACCTGAAATAAATATTAGAAGGATTGTTTAAAAGCGCACTAATTTCATGATCATTTAAAAAAATGTTTTAACTGAGCTGATGACATTTGTGTTACTCACATTTCAATTATAGAACACAGAGTTTGTAGCAGAAACATCAACGTGTTCAGTCACCTATAATACGTAATTAATTGTCATGTGGAAGATTATTCTTCCACCGTTGAAGTTGCTTCTAAGTCAAAATATCAAACAGTTAACAAAATACTTTCAAAGAGAATTAAAGTAGAATTTCAAGAAGATTTCAGACACCA
>JAQQZT010033138.1:0-12204 GCA_030068275.1 Clarias platycephalus | reverse complement strand
GCCTCCTGGGATAGGCTCCAGGCCCCCCGCGACCCTGAACAGGATTAAGCGGTATAGAAGATGACTGACTGACTGTTTATACCACTTTATCCTATATAAGGTCATGGGGGGGGGGGGCCTGGTGTCTATCCCAGGAGACTTAGGGCATGGGACGGGGTATATACTGGACAGGCTGCCAATCCATCGCTGGCCCACACATAGACACACTCTCACACATTCATTCACACACACTACGGACAATTTGGGAACGCCGATTAGCCTAATCCGCAGGTCTTTGGACTGCGGGAGGACCCGAAGGAAACCAGCCTGGGAGAACTGTGCCACAGTGCTAACCACTACGCCATCGTGCCGCCATCCGAATGACTGATTTTGTGAAATATACGAATCGTTTTAAAGTAGATGCCTTACTTCAAGCAGGAAAGATGACAATTTCTTCTTAAGTTTTATATTTATTTGTCTTAACTTCATGCACAAGATACAATCCAAAGAGACAGTTAAGAAAAACAGTCACCATGAAATAACTGTGATTGAAATCTATTTAGAGGCACTCAGAAAAATAATACCACAAACAAAACAACAATATACAAATGATTAGTAAAGAAATACTCACTTGCTTGGGCGTAAACCGATAAACCCTTAAATATGAATACTGCACATTTTCACTGTAACATTTAAACCATCGTACTGTACAGCTAACGACACAGCTATTTATCAGTATGTAAATAATCCATGTGACTTAAATTTAAATTTAATTCAATGTCGTACAGATAAAACTGAACTGGATAACGGGAATCTTTTTTTTTTTTTTTTCCCAGCAACACTGCTAAAGAAAAGGCTGAACCATACAATGGCTTTTGTAAAATGTTTTCTTAAATACAGTAACCCAATTCTGCCTAAGATCTCTTGCCTCCGTAAGACAGATGAAATCTGCAGGGGGTTGTGTATGTGTTTTTTTTTTTTTTGGTTTGTTTATTACGTCAGTTGTATACAATCAATTTCCTCAGTCACAGGTGTAGACAATGTCCTCACATCTGTCTTCCTAGAGGTGTACGTTGATTTCCAGCGAAGCAGCACAATCCTCTTGAAGTACACGGCTGTGTTATTCTTCACGCTGACAAAGCAGAAGGTATTGATCATACTGTTGCTCATGGCAATACACTCGATAATGTAAAACGCCACCAGGGAGTTCTTCTCCCTGGAGATGAGAGTGGGGTAAAAATCACGCAGGATGGTGTAACCGTAGTAAGGAGCCCAGCAGAGAATGTACGCCGTGAGGATCCCAATGAGCACCATGACTGTCTTTCTCCGGCATCGCAGGCGCTTCCGGATCTGATCCGTCTGGAAACCGGGGACGCTTTTGAACCAAAGCTCCCTGGAGATGCGCATGTAGCACAGGGCCATGCTCAGGACTGGGCACAGGAACTCCACGGCAAAGATGAAGAGGAAGTAGGAACGGTAGTACAGCTGCTGGTCTACTGTCCAGATCTGAGCACAGAAGGTTTTACTGCGGTTGGCACCATAAGGCACTTTGGTCGCAGAGGTAAAGTAAGCAGAGGGTATGGATATGATGACCGGAACGATCCACACACCTGTTATCAAACAGTAGGCAGTCTGATGTTTCATCCTGGGCCGTAATGGGTGAATAATGGCCATATACCTGAAAAAACGTCACAAGTGTTATCCCAAGCTCCTAAAGCCATCCCATCAAGATTTGTGCATGTTTTGTCTCCATTATGCTCTTATACCACCACCTGATGGGCAGTTTCAGCTGGTCATGCAGAGTTCAGTAAGCATAATGCGCAAACAAATGGTCATAAATACGCAGTGAAACTTTAATTATGTTAAAAGGTATCAAGAGATTTCAGGGACTATTTTGTGCAAAGAAAATGACATCCTGTTGTGTCATAAGTTCATCTACTGTATAGCGTAGTATAAATGGAAATAATCACAAAAATCAAACGATGAAAAATAGACGTTGCACAAAGTGACATAGTTTGAGCCTAACCTTATGGGATCTATAATGAATATTCACTTTTTTTATCCTTATATTTTAAACACGCAAATGGATCTGCATTGTGTGCATGCAGTACGTACAGTAATAAAGTGTGGTTTGAGTGTCTAAGCTTAAATTTGAAAACAATTTTACTAGATAGGACAAATGGCAACAAATCAAGATACTATATAATTTTGTATACCCCACAATATATTTTAATATTTTAACATTTAAAATTTATTTGACTTATCAAATTTTTTGGCTCCTTTAAGAAATTCTTGCTTACACTACTGTAGAAAATTCTTGAGCCGCCCCTAATTTCTAATTATAATTAAATTATAATGATGCAACTAAAGAAATGGGAACAAGTGTTTTACTGTGACAAGCTGAAAAGTGCTTGAAGATACAATGGAAAAATTGGTTGATTATGTGACAACCTCATCAGCATCCTCATTTCCCCTCTCGTCTGTTCCAGCCACTCTGCATTTAACGCCTTAAGTTAGCTCTTTTCTATGCTTGAATGATTCATAAGTCACTTTTGTTGCTTAACAAACAAAAAGAACATTCCTCCGAAACTGCTCAGGTACAGGGACTGGATTGAAAATGAGAATCAAAATCTTGCCAAAGCTCGAAGGTAAAAAAAATCCTTCAGAACTATTTCTCAAGCCTGTATTAAAAATACAAGAAAGTCTGGCTCTTTGTAGGCAAAATATGAAGAAATGAGGGGGTAGCTCAAGACTTTTGCACCGAACTGATAAGACATTTTGGGATATTTTGGAATTGCAAATGTACAAAATAAAAGTCATTTTAAAAAGACATTTTAAAGTTGTTTAATTTTATATGTGCATGACTTGCAGCATTGCACCAACCTTGAAGTTTAAGTTATGCAAATATATGCAAATTGAGTAAAAAAAAAAAAAACATGTGATCGCCACCATTTGAACCTATGAAAACTCTACTTTAATAAAAAGCAGTTTGACACCTTCTTTCCTTTCTTCTTTGCAGAATCTATTACTGTTTGTTGTGTAAACAATAACTGTATCAGCCATGTTTCTTTCTCAAATATTATAACAATCCCTACTCATGTGATTAAGTGGACCTTTCGGATATGTTAGTGAAATATTTGCATATTACTAAATGATATTACTAAAAACTATTACTAGTTTGTTTAAACTACAGAATTATTTTAATCACCATTTAAGCATTTACAATCCTGCTTGATTTTGTTTATTTATGGTTGAAAGGTGACTAACTTGAAGTAAATACACCAGAACACATTGCAATCATGGGTGTAATGTTTTTCTGTTTATGTGATTGGTTAGTGATGCTAAAATATGTCTCTCTGTGCAACAAAATGTTGATCTGTGATTACTTTATGTACTATTAGTTGTGAAATTTCTGTGGTGCAAATAAAGGTCTACAAAGTCTTCTGTTCATGCATTATTAAGTACTTTATACTGTAAGTAGTTATTAAGTATCTCTTTTTAGGTTTTGTGAACTGAGCATGACCAAACACCTGTCCAAGTGAAATGTCACACATGGTTCAGTGGCAGGTAGCGCTCATTCGAAATACATCGAATCACACCTCAGGGCTGTCTGTCTAAATGCAATTAGTCTCCACCAGAGAGCAATGATATTTAATTTCACTTACCTGTCCACAGCAATGGCCAACAAGGCGTTGGTGGACACGTACAGGGACACAGTTCGTAGGTAGTTAACACAGGCACAGAGCACTTTCCCGTGGTCCCAGGACAGCTGTTTCACCACATAGTAATCCACCAAAAAAGGGCAGCACACAACAGCCACAAGGAAATCGGAGACGGCCAAGTTCGCGATCAGGAGATTGGTGAGATTTCGGAGCTTCTTGTAGCGAGCCAGGGTGGCTATAAACAGGAAGTTTCCGATGCCACATACCAGCATGATGCAGACAAGAACAACTCCGATAACAATGGTGGCCACAAAATAAGCCAGGCCCTGAGTGGTGTCGGGCATTTCCTCAGCTGGGATCCCATAGTCCATATCATAAAGGTCCAGGTACGGATCATGCTCATCTGTGGCCACTTGGCTGTGGGGGTCCACAAACACCACTGCCACATGTGTAATGTTTGACATGGTTAAGAAATACGGTTTTGTTTTCGCTTTTTAAATTCTTGGTCTTTGCCTTAAATCTTCATTGCCTGAGTTAAGTTATGTAGATCACAGGTAGAAATCACAACACTGGTCAGCTCTGATGGTGGTGTTTTAATGGCAGCTTCCACATCCTTCTACACATGTTACCCCTGTAGAAGTAAATGCACAAATGTGTTGGATGCTGTTTTAAAATCCAAGCATGCATGGTGAATTTAAACAGCTGAAGCATTTAAGATATTTAAAACCAACTAAAACAGCAAGCAATAAATACCAGTAGAAGAAAGTATTTATGCCTTGTTATCTGTTAGATGTTTCTCTAATTGTAGATTAGGTTATGACTAAGGTGTAAAATAAAATGAAATAATAATAGAAATAAAATTAAAAAGCCTATTCCTTGCTATAATAATGCTATTATGTAAAGTGATGCCCAAACAGACTTACTGTATTTTAGCAAGATTTTAAAAAATGTACACAGCCTTTTGTTGCATATCATTTCAAATAATCTGGTTATCCATAAATATCCAATCAATTAAAAAAAAAAAAAATTACTATGAGTACAGTAAAACAAATATAATTATTAAACCTAGTGCTAGCCAATTCTAAAATAATTTCAAGCTTGAAATTTTTATTTAAAGAAACGAAGCTTGAAATGAGTACAGTCCATCTAAAAGAGGCTGAATCATCATATTATAAAGAGAGCTCCTATTCCTAATGCTTTAATTCACTTGATTAATTAAACTATCATGAAATACTGTTGACACATGTTTAATGTGTACCTTCCACCTTTGATATAATGGATTTTAAGCAAGAATAAATCTGAAAATAAGTGATCTGAGTCGATATTCATAGGCTATATTTCTCTCAAACCTTTTTTCTTGTTTTAGTCTTAGAGAATATTTCCTATGGCAGTCTGAACTGCCAGGAATCAGATCTGAACCTTGAACAGCTGAATATTAAGGTTTAAAATAACACCTGGCCTCACAGGAACCTCTGTCAGGAGCAAATTCAGTTGACATCAATGTGGATCTTTTGGTTACAACTATGTATAATTAATACAAACTTTGTGGATGGTACAGTATAGACAAAAAAAGCCACTGGGATTAAGAACATGACCACATACTGTGCATACAGTACATAACATCCGGTTGGAGTTTGTGTGTGCGTGTGGAGGGATGATAAAAAGCTTGAGCAAAATTAGTACCACAAATAATTAAAATAAGTATGAAGGGTGTTAACACAAATATGAAACCTACCTTTATTTTCTGTAAATCCCCCCCCCTACATTAATGCACTTATCCCAGTGTTTCAGTAGTGCTTGGACACCAACAGGGTAGAAAGATTTTTCCGACTGCCTGCTTCATTTCTGAAAAGGTGGCCTCCCAGGAACTCCTTTAATGGCCCAGACATGTGGAAATGAAAAAGAAGAGCAAGGTCAGGACTGCAAAGGAAATGTGGCAATAACCCCCAGCCGAGTTCCTGTAAAGTGCAAATAGTGTTAGATGCATGATGATGTGTGTACAGTTCCTACAGCCAGTTTGTCTCCTTGGTCAGTGAGCAGCAAGTTCCACTCCATGACTGTTCATGGGGACGACTGCAGTGAGCTCCGAGCGACATCATCATTCACGGATGATGTCTTTTTAAAAAATGTTTGCACCATTCTAATATTTTACTTATATTTTAAGAGTCTTAGCGCCATAGTGTGTCCCGGTTTGATTTCATAGAGTTATTACCCTTTAAATCTGTAGTTGACCCTGGTTTTAACTTTTATGGTTTTACCCATTGTATCTAATTTTATTCTTCAAGGACAAGTGGGAAATAGCTGTAGACGAACACCACAAAATATAATGCTTGTTTTTTGGATCACGCATGACAGGATTTCTGGTAGATTTGAGTGCAAGGTATCACATAATTGTATGACGTGGCTGAAATCTGGACCATATACTGTATGAATTGTTATAGCTTCAAATCTTCACTCAGATTGCATCGAAAACAAGATTGCCCTTGTCTGGGGAGGCAGTTGAGTGTGTAGCGCTTCACGTGTTGACAGATCATTTAAAGCTGGTGGAAGCTCTACTCAAAAACCGATATTATGGTAACTTTAAACTGTATGCACAGTGTTATTAATATTAGTATAATTAATAATGATTGTGTATGTATGTTTGCACTACGACTTTATTCTTCTGGAGAGAAAAGACAGAGATAAATTGGAGTGTGGATCCTATTTAACAAGACTCATGAGCAAAATCTCACATGATTTTCAAGAGGTACAATCGACCCCTACAAGTGTCAATTCCAACTCGTCTTGACATTGTTCCTTGGCTAGCAAATGAGCTCTAAGTCCAGGAGAACAGTGTTTGATTTGCTGGTCGCACTCAAAAAGACCCTCTAAGCAAGCACAAGAAATCACATAAAGACACAAAGAACTCTCGAAACTACCTGCTAGCAGTCCCTCAGGCTGTAGGTAGACTGTGCAGCATCAGTGTAACTACATGCACACACACACACACACACACTGGTAACATGTGAAACCTGGGTAGATGGTTGTTTTTGTATAAAGACCCACAAGTGATGAACATCGAGTGGATTTTGCAGTGGACGTTCTTGGCTTGTTGTTAGTGGATAATTTCATCAGTTATCGAAAAATTTAAACTTAATATTTCATTAAATATTTCATCATTTAGTTTAGCCACACTTACCGCTTTTGTGTGATTCTGAGGCCACTTCTTGACGTTTGTTATGATTTGTCATTAAGTAAATTATATATATAACATTTTGTATTATTATTTTTGGAATATACTTTTCAAATCAATTGCTGCAATAAAAGAGAAAATCGTCTCTGGATGTAACATCAGTTCTGATACATTAAGAGTTCAGCGTTTGTTATGTCAAATTGAGCATTTGCTGTTTTTATACGTTTAAGACCTCAAATCTATATTATGATCAAAACAACATTTTACTTTGATTCTAATTAATAAATGATTTTCTGTTTTGTTTTGTTTAGTTTTTTGCCATCACATACTGTATATATTTCCTAACTGATTCCCAGCAAATAAGCAGTTTCATTTGTGCAGCTTTACGAAGTTCATGTACATTTTCGGCCCTAAAATCTATTTCCTGAATGCCAAATTAAAACAAGGTTCGTTATTTTTCATACTAATATTTCTGTTTGTAAACATTAGTTTGAAATCTTTCACTTCTCATAGAAATATAAATGTGAAACATTTTGTTGTCAATTTCACTCTTTTAGAAAACTTGAAGCATCGTTTTTGCTTTTAATGTCATTTTCTATTTGAATGGTTTCATTTATACCGATTTATCTGTCCACAGAACCCATGATGTCAGAAATTTGCTCAAAGGA
This sequence comes from Clarias platycephalus, assembly GCA_030068275.1. NCBI lineage: Eukaryota > Metazoa > Chordata > Actinopteri > Siluriformes > Clariidae > Clarias > Clarias platycephalus. The sequence continues at coordinate 4,723 of JAQQZT010033138.1, read as the reverse complement.
CAAAATGTACAAAACTTTGCATGGGTGATACCCAGAAGAGAAGAATACAGGGTTTGGAGTAACGAAAATGTCTTCTTTGTTTGATTAAAACCTCTGTTCAGAAAACTGTTGTTTGAAGGCCATGTTAAAAACATTACTAAGCTTTGCAGTGTTATTATTGCCTTTGTTAAGAAGTAAATTATTTAATTCTATTGATGATACCATTCTATTGACCGTTGTTTAAGTGCTGCCTAGTAAGTCATACAAGATTCAGCTGTGGTGTTTATTTTTTCTCTTTCTTTGTTCCAGCTTGATGGCTTTATAGGCATTTGAACATTCAGTTGAATTTCAGCTGCAGCTCTCACCTCCTGTAACCTCTCTCGGACACTCCAGATTTTAATCAGTCAACATCCTCACCTCATTCTCGAATTTAACACATTAAAAATGGACCAGTCTCGTGTGGTGTGTCATGTCTTTATTTTCTGAACCTGCCTGTTTTTTTCCTTCTCACCATGTTCTCACCACATCTTAAAATCCTGATTAGGGTTTAGACAACTGTTGTTTTTTGTTTGGTTATTGTTGCTGCCTCGCAGAATGCTGCCTGTTATACAGTATTGAATATCAAGCCCAAAAGTCTTGATCCATAGGCATTTTTTCCTTATATGAAATTTAATGTTTTATTTATTATTTCAGCCTTAATGTACCTTTGAAACTAACAACATTAAATAAGATTGAATAAAACCAGAACTAACACCACTCGATGTTTTTGAGACTTTTTGGGAGGGGCCCGAACCAACTGCTGCAATAAAGGAGAAAATCATCTCTGTATGTAACATCAGTTCTGATACATTAAGAACTTCTCATTCATGCGTTTGTTATGTCCAATTGACCATTTGGTCTTATTTATACTTTTAAGACCTCAAATCTATATCACAATCAGATCCATATTTTACCTTGTTTCTAATTAATTAATGATTTTATTTTTTTTTTGCTATCAAGGTCACTGACAAGGTTTATTGATTAACTGTTAATCTGATTAACTATTAAAATGTGCTTTTTTTTTCTAAAGAAAGAGTTGTACTTCCCGGTGCAGTCTGCACATACTGTACAATTACTCTGCGAGTGAGTGAGCGAGCAAGAACAAGACAGATTGATTAAGGTTTTTTACCAATAAAACACCACCATAACACTCTGATTACTCTACTGCATGCATTTCAAAGGTCAGCCTTTTGCTCTCGGCTGAATCTTCAATGAACACAACAGGTCGCTTTCTCTTTTCGAAAGATTGAAAAATCTTCAGTTAATTTTATTTGGTCATTCTTATGCTACTTATTTGATTGCTAGAAATGTGATGTAAAAACTGACGAAAATCATAAAAAAAAAGCATGCACAGGATTATCTGCGGGTGACGCCTGCATGGAATCACACAATGGCGAAAATATTAACAGAGTTGTTTTTTTTTATAGGCTGTAAATGTGGGTTTCGATTAATTTACAGATTTAACTGCTTTTCCCTACCATATACAGGTACATGTACAGTATCATTGAATTTACACTTGATCTGTGACTTTTATAAAGATGATTTATCAGAAAATAAAATAATCTTGGACAAAAAATTTAATTAATCGAAAAACTCCCCTGTTAATTCCTACTTCTGATCTTGCACCCACAGGTGAATAGTCGATAAATCTTTGTAAAATGATTTCAGGTCCAATTACTACACAAATTAGAAATCAAATCTCAATGCAAAGGTAATTCAGGGCTATAATTAAGAAATGCTATTGTTTTTTTTTATTTTATTGACATAAAGGACAATTTCAGGGCACTTTTGTGCTCTGATGAGAGGATGACCGCGCTCATGAGTGGCTATTGAATTCTTAGTTAAACGTGATTCACAACCGAATGATGTCGAATGCAGGCAGCTTGAAGAAAAGCTTTCTGACCTTGTCTGGCGTGTTGGTTTTTATGAGAAATGTTAAGCTATTTTCTGGTGTGTACATTTAGATGAATTCTAAAAGGAGCAAATAGGCAATTTAATATTACTTTAATTAATAGCCTAAGCACAATGAGAATGAGAACAAAATATAATAATAATAATAATAATAATAATGTAGGCTGCACTGCAGGCTTCCATGATTCTGATGAACCTGTAACTGTAAGAGTGGTAGTGAAGTGTTTGATGTTATGTTTATCTCAAATGAATCAAAACATCATTTCAGTTCAAAAGAAATGAATCGTATGATCTTCAGCTCAGGTAGGATTTTCTTTGAAATGACATCGTCATCGTTATGTTTTAATTATACAACTCGTAATTATATTTTATTTCTTTAAATGAGAAAATCACACTGTTTATCCTCTTAATGTGAGCGCCACACAAAGTAATCCGATTAAACGCTAAAGTGAATTTATGCCAGAAGTGAAAATATGAAAGAGTGTAATTCCGGATATTTCTAACGAACTGAAACGTTACTGAAAACCCCGTTAAACAGAAGAAGAAGAAGAAGAAGGTTGTTGAGGAAACAGTTCGGCTGCGATGTCTGGTTAAAACCTCCTCCTTCACTTCTGATCTCATGACACACAAATCTCTGGCTGTAAATGAGTTCATCTCACCTTTTTCTAAGAATTCCGGAACATTTCCCATCTCGCCTCTTGTGCTGAAGGAAACACGGAGTCAAATGTTTTGTGCGTGTGTGTGTGTGTGTTAGAGAGAGAAAGAGAGAGAGAGAGAGTATAAAAGAGGGAAGAAGGGGTGGGTGAGGCTTCTCTCTCTCTCTCTCTCTCTCTCTGTTGGCTAAAGGGTTTCATTCAGCATATCAAGATGAAATAAGATTTTATCTCATTTTTGTGGGACTCCGACCTACAGACCTCTTAATGAGTTTTAAACTTTAAAGACCTTCTACTGTACAGATGACCTGCATGCCATGCTGCTGGGACAATGCCTCACACATTATTATCTTAGTCTTGTTCGAATATTCTTTTTAATATAATTATTACAAAGCTAATTATGTCCATGACTACAACTAAATTCATTTTCCATATTGTTTATCTTGTGTAGGGTCATGGGGAGCCTGGAGCCTATACCATCAGGGCATAAGGCAGGGGACACCATGAATAGAGTGTCAACTCAAACTCAAACACTAACACGCACGCACTACAAGAACTTTAGACTGGAGAAAACCCTCAAGTCCCAGGGAAACTCCATGCACACAGACTGCAGGCAAGATCTAAATTCACAATCTTGAAGATGCAAGGCTAACCACTGAACCATCATGCTGCCCTACAGTAAATGTATTCATTTATTTGTTTTGCAGCATGGTGGTGTAGTGGGTACCACTGGGTCCTCACACATCCAGGGTTGATGGTTCGATTCCTGTCCCAGAACACATTAAGAGCACAGGTAGGGCCGGAGGATATCACAACCTGTGCCAAAACCCTTATATCTTAGGTCGTTTTCACTGAGTAATTTGTAATTAAATTTATTTTCTTTTGTTTTCTTTTTTTTTTTTTTTTTTTTGTGATTCCGAGCTAAAGACCTCTTAAGGAGTCTTGAGTTTTAAAGACCTTCTACAGATAACCTGCATGCCATGCTGCTGGGACAAAGTCTCACACATATTGTATTTGTCCTATTTTTGTGAGAATATCCTTTGTAGCCCCTAAAACTAAGAGCATTTTAGCCATTATTTGTTTTGCTGTTTTTTTTTTAATAAACATATGTCAGCACTACCAGGCAATATGATTAACTGAATTTAATTTCATTTTAACCAACTATACAAACATGAATGAGCAAAGAAGGTAAAAATATGCCACGTAGGGAAAGAAATAGCACAAATATACACGATCACACGCTTTTCTGGTTGTTTTTAGTTTTCAGTTTGACCAAAAAAAAAAAACTTATAAAACTATGCTCATTTTGAGAGTTCGAGGTTTTTGTGGTGTCATTCCCGTACTCTGGTAGTGGTACAATTTACATGAGAATTAAAAAAAAAAAAAAGTGTTTTAATAGGTTTAAAGTGTTTTAATAGAATTATTAGCACAGCTGATTATATCCATGGCTATAATTAAATTTATTCATTAATTTTCTGTATAGATTATTCTTGTCTAGGGTCATGGGGAGCCAGGAACAAACACACACTCAACCACTAGGACCTTTTGGAATCACCATTCAGTCTACAGTTCATGTATTTGGACTGTGAAGTACCTGGAGAAAACCCTCAAACCCTCAAATCCCACTTGCATGTTCTCCCTGTGCTTGGTGGAGTTCCTCTGGGGAATCCAGTTTCCTCAAACACTCCAAAGTCATGCAGAGTAGGCTGGTTGGCATTTCCAAATTACCCATAGTGTGTGTGTGTGTGTGTGTGTGTGTGTGTGTGTGTGTGTGTGTGTGTGTGTGTGTGTGTGTGCTAGTGTGCTAGTGTGCCCTGCGATGGATTTGCACCAAGGTGTTCCCCTGGGACAGGCTGGCTCTAGGCTTCCTGTGACACTGTACAGGACAAGCGGTACAGAGAATGAGAGTTATTTATTTATATATGATCCCCTTCATCCCATTCTCTTCCAGCATTATAGCGTCCCCTGCACACGACACAAGACCTCACTGAATGTTTTTATGATTATGAAAATGATGGAAATCATATGCTATGTGGTGGCACGGTGGTGTAGTGGTTAGTACTATCGCCTTGCACCTCCAGGGTCCGGGTTCGATTCCCGTCTCTGTGTGCATGGAGTTTGCATGTTCTCCCCGTGCTTGG
>JAQQZT010032671.1:0-12227 GCA_030068275.1 Clarias platycephalus | reverse complement strand
ATCTGTAAAGTTATTTGGATTTTTACAACATTATTGTTGAAATACACAGTCCTGAAAAAGGGGCGTTTCTTTTTTTGATGAGTATATGTGTGTGTGTGTGTGTGTGTGTGTGTGTGTGTGTGTGTGTGTGTGTGTGTGTGTGGTAAAAATTAAGAGACCAGTTTACTTCTGGAATAATCAAGAGGAAGATGGAGGGTCACAAACCATCAAGCAAAGCTGAGCTGTTTGCGTTTTTGCAAAAAGAGTGGTTTAAAGTTACGTAACAGCCATGTGAAAAAAAAGAAAAAAAAAACTGGTGGAGAGCCAAAACACATGAAAGCTACAATTACAAATCGGGGTTATTCCACCAAATTTCTTAATGTTATGTAGCCAAAGCATTAACACAATTTGTGTACAGATTATTTGGATTTTGTTTTTATTTGAGTTATTAAAGATCTGCAAATACTGATCTTGTTTTTTTTTTTTTAAATGTGTTGTGATGTCAGTTCCTTTAAATATACACTCTAAATAACAATAAGTTATATTTTGAATTTAGAAGAAATATTGTCAGCAGTTCACAAAAAAATTTAACAAAACTGTTCATCTCACCAATACATGCACCTGTAAGAAAAAAAAAACAAACAAAAAAACATAAGAAACTATGCTGCAGGGTCTCTTATTTTTTCCAGAGCTGTATAAAGTCAGTCAAAAATGTACACACACTTCAGGAGAAGACAAATGTGCATAAATATTTAAAAACTAAATGAATTGTTATATGTTATATGCTGATATGCTATATGATAATATTATGATAATATTATTAATATAATATAAATCATACTATTTGTCTTTTCCTGATTAATGCAAAAGCCATCTTTGTGGCAGACGTTTTCTATAGATTTTTTTATATTTTTTTATGGTATTTGTTTTTCTTTCACCATCAGTATGTAATGCTAAAGAAAGAGATCTACTGTGGAAATATTATGCAATAACCTATGCGTGCGCAAGTTAAATTACATTATAAAGGAACACTAAAAATATTTGAGAAGTTCCTGATTCTGAAGTGTAGTAATGTTTTTGTGAAATTTACATGAAATTTTCATGAGAGAAAGAGTTACGTGTACATATTTTTCCCATACTAGCATACCTGAAGTGCTTTAATTCCTTATTCATGATAGTGGCTGTGTTAAAAAATACTCTGTATACAGAGTGAGAAACGCTAAGGGTGTTGCTTCTGCTGTTGCATTGACAGGTTCTTAAGATACAGGATGTTTCAGGTTCATTAGCTGTGAGTAATTTAAGACATGAAGGACTTCATCTTTTGTGTCTATTTCTCACCTTAGGAGGAAAATATCCTAATAATTATGTTTTACTAATTATGTCTTTATTAAGTATAATAATTATAACTTCTCCTAAACATTCCTTTTAAATTTTAGCTTTCTTTTTTTCCTATAATTTTTCTTATATCTCCTTTTCCTCAACACCGTCTCTCCTTTTCTCACACACTCGTTCTCTCCAGTCCACGCCAATCCATTGCAGGTCAAACAAGCACACACTCGCACATTACGTGTAATTTGGAAACGCCAACCTGTCTTTAGTCTAATCTGTTTTCTTAATTTTTTCTTTTGTTGATATTAAGCTTTAAAGGTAATGATGATTTATTAGCACATACTATTACGTTGTATTTCTGTTCATGCTGTGATTATTCAGCACAGGTCTGTACATGGTAGCTACAGTATTCCTGCACTTGTTCATGTACAGTACTTATAAACCTACCAAGCCAACTCCATGTCCAGTGTTTCACATTAAGTGAATGTTATGTACAGTACTGGGAAATTACAGTGTACTTACAGTGAAAGTATAGATTCTGTGTTGAAAGTAGAAGTATTATGTTAAAAGGCACTCAAGGGATAGTTTAAATTATGCTAATTTATGTTTTGAATGGAGAAAGCATTTAGCAAAATTTCGCTTACAATTTTAGTAACATTTGAATAGAAATAAGCTTAATAATCTTATATCATCTTATCTTAAGAAACGATAGATATTTGGCTAGATTCAAGAATAATTGCTAAACAGGCATTTAAATCTAACATTTAAATATGGTGGGCACTCAAGGGTGTTCGCACAATCACTTGAAGACCTTTATACAACTTGACAACAAAGTTAGACAGTAGCTGTTCCTAAGAAATTAAAATTTTGGAGCAGTATCCATTCACAAGATCATTCCCAACTAAAAATATTAGATGTGACAATCAGACAATAATTGTCCATAAAACTCTCGATCTATAAACATATCTAGCTAGGCTAAAAAATAGAAGTAGTGAAAAATTATCCAAAAGTGTTTCACAAGACTTCACTCAAGACCTAGACCAATCATATAAAAAAAAAAAAAAAGACAAAAAAAAAACAACTTGCACAACCTCACCAGAAAAGTTTGTAGTTTTGTGTTACGATTCGTAAATTCCTAGAATTCATGCAACTGTGTTTGTATACAATGACTTACAAATTATATAAAGGAAATGTAGAAATTGTAGTTTGAATAGTAAATCTATGGGAGAATAATAACCGGTAGTAACACATTTTTGTTTATTATAAATTGTATAATAAATTCAACATTGCTGTATAAAGTACTCACCACTTTTTTCTCTTCATAATTAGTCTTTTATTTGACTAGAAATTACTAACTTTGATTTAAAAAAAAATATTTGATTATACATTTTTTTTTTGTAAAATACCTTTTCAGCATGTCATAAAATCTGAGTACAGTACCACAACATTAAAATATATGAGAATTTCCATAACTTTTAGTGAAAGGGAAGGAAACTAAGCAAAGGGTCATAAGGAGCGTTCCTATTTCCGTTTGCTATGTGATTTTCTTTAAATAATAATAATCATGTACAGATCAAGTTAAGGCAATGTACATTTTTTTAGCTTGTCAAGAGCAGACTTAAAGCAGGTGTTTAAATAATAGTATTTCATGAGAGGACATCCTGTACTGTACACTGTGAAGTAAATACACTTGTGCTTCTGCTGAAGGCTACAAATATCTTTACTGATGCTGTTCACAAATTTAGACATGCAATAGGTATCTCACATTTATTTCCCCATGGAACATTTGTTTTAAGACAGTGTTATTTAGGACAGTATTATCTGGGACAATGGTGCTGTACTTCAGTCAGAAGTTTTTGGAGCAGCGGTATTCACTGATGTTTGAAACGGATATTTTATGGAGTGATATTTGTGTGGCAGTGATATTTCAGATTGTGATATCTAATGCAGTGTCATTTGGGACAGTTTTGTGTGGGGCAATAGTCTTGGAGACAGCAATGTTTGAGACAGAGGTATTTGGGATAGTGGCATTTTGGATGATGGTATTTAGTCGGTAATATTTGAGAAAGCGATATGTGGAGCAGTGTTAATTGGGATGGTATTATTTAATACAGTGGTATTTGGACAGTAGAAGTATTCAAGATGGTTGTATTTTGGATGGTTGTATTTAGTCAGTGGTATTTGGGACAGTGGAGTATTTGATGCAGTATACAGTTATATTTGGGATGGTGGCATTTGACACATTAGGGAAAGTGGTATGTGGGGCAATACTCTTAGACACAGTGTTACTTGGGACAGTGATGTATTTGTAGCAGTAGTATTTGAGACATTGGGATGGTGGTATTTAATACAGTATAGATAACTAGGACCATGGTTTTTAATACAGTGGTATTTGACACAGTGATGATATTTTATACAGTGATATATTGGGTAATGGTACATGGGGCAGTAACACCCGATTATAGTAACATTTGAGATGGTGGTATTTGGGACAGTGGTGTTGGTACATTGATATTTTGCCTGATATAGTAGTATGTGGAACAAAGGTAATTTGTGATATTTTTCAATATCCTTCCTTGTAGACTTGATGCTAGTCCTTAGGCCCTATTCACAAAATGGAGTTATCTGTAATTTCCTTCCTTATCGTATCATCTTATCATCATTATATGTCACCATTTAATGACTAAGGTGGTTGCTCAATCCCTTACCCTTTATCTTTTATAAAAAGCGACAGCGAAGCCCACACATGAGTCTTGTGAAGGAGAAATAAGATGAAGACTTACCAGTTGTGTGTTCTCATTGGCCTTGTGCTCAGGGTTCACTCAGATCGCTTAACGCCATCTCCCAAAAAGGATGATGAAGAATTTGCAAAGGTAAGAATGACATCACCTTGTGTAGTTTAAGATTGAATAAGGTTTTACTGAGCCAGATTTTTAATTGTTCATTGTATTCATGTAAGCAGAATTACATGAAAAAACTCAACATGGAAGAGGAGAACAAGTCATCTTTTGGACGCAAGTTCAATGAGATGAGCTTGAAGCTGGGTGAGATGCAGCAGTTTTTTGGGTTTAAGGTGACTGGACAGTGAAATGATAAGATGATGAAGAACCCTTGCTGTGGGGTTTCAGATGTGGCTTCTTACAGAGCTAGTTTCTGAACCACATACAGTATTAGTAGCAAATGTACAGTAGAAAAGCTTTCTGTAATGAACAAAGTAAAATTTCTTCGACAGGCTCACACCCTAAAAAACCTCTTGGCCCTGAGCCTAACCCGGTAGACACCCCTAATGCCTGTGACCCCAATCTGGTCATGGATGCTGTAACAACCCTCCGTGGAGAGAAAATCTTTTTCATGAGCAGGTACACCTGAATCCCAAAGTAACTAACATCATTCATGGATCCATGTTTTTTTAGAGAGATCTAACCATCTCATACTGAATTGTCTTGATCAGTTTTTTCTGGCGCGTCCACCCTCAGTTCACCCTCGAGCAACATCCAATCAAGTACTTCTGGACAGAACTTCCTGATAATATCGATGCTGCTTTTGAGGATGAATCAGCTGATCTGGTGTACATCATCAAAGGTAACATGTAGCATGAATTTGCTAAGAACACTAATCTACTACAGGTATACAATTATACTGTAGTTGCATATAAGTTGGTGTTAAGTCATGTTTATGATCCTTAGGTCAGAAAGTCTGGGCTCTCAGAGCTTTTGACATTGTGGAACGCTTGGATCTCGGTAGCTTCAAGTTGCCAGCTGCTGTGAAGCGCATAGACGCTGCCCTTTATGACGAAAATTCTAAAAGGGTGTTGTTCATTGTTGGCACTTCATACTACAGGTAATTCTTATTGTTTAGCTATATTAAAGACATATATTTATTCCCTACCAGTTTTTCTTCAAGATGATAAGTAATACTTCTTTTTTTAAGCTATGACATTGACAAAAAGGTGATGGACGAAGGATCCCCGAAACCTGTGGAACATATCTTCCCAGGAATGTCAGAAACGGTTACTGCAGCTTTCCAGGAAAATGGTCAGTATTTAATACATTTCAAAATTACTACATAATAAAAGTCATGAATATAATTCAGTTCATAATAAACTGTATAATTCAGTTGTGAGTAATGTGACATGCCTTTTGTTTTGCAGGTAATACCTATCTCTTCAGCGGGTCACGTATTTTCCATTTCAGTAACGGAAAGCTGGTGGACATGCTGAAAAGCAACCACTTCTTCAAGTGCTAGTTTTTCAGATTTAAATGCCCCACATGCCCACCGCATTACTCTACAAATAGAAATTAATTTGTAGAGTAAATTATCAGACATTTTACATAGCATTATATTTTAGACTAGCACTTGTTTAAAACTTGCCATGCACCTTTTTTATGTTTCATTATGCTCATGACTGTTTTGTCATTTATGAGCTGCGTTTTTAAAAATAAAACTTTGCTTTTGCTATTTCAACTGTTTTTGATGGTGTGATTGGATACGTACTACTGTGTATTGTACAGTAAATCAAAGACAAGACATGGTGAAATCCTCCAACACCAAGAGAACAACAGACCTTTTTCACACACAAATGTTAGTATTAGAGGTTGAAAACATCAAATGAGATCAGGAACAATGGCAGTAAATCACAAGTCCAAGCAAACATCTATACTCAAACTGTCACACATTTTCCATTAAAGTGGTTGCGAGAAAGAAATAGACTTGTGTATCGGTCATGAGTTCTTGCTGGTACAAGTTCTTGCTGGTATCGGTCATGTGCTGTGAAACAAACAAAGGAGACAAGTGCACTCATTCAGACTCAGTGAGGTATTTACCTGGGCTATTCCAGAAATCATCATCCATGTCTCATGGAAATTCCCATGGAAAAAGGAAAGGGCCAAAATAAAGATCCAAAGTACATAAAATTTCCAAACAAAGGAAGAAGGAAACAATCAAACTCTAACAAACAACTATGAGATTTCACTATGAGACAAACACTCTCAAGAGATTAAACAGACGACTAATTAGGAATAAATACCAAACAGCTGCACAACAGAGTAGTTCAGTAAACCAACAACAGCACAATGCCAGACCCTACCTTTGTCATATGGTTGTAATTTGGTTGCGAGGTTGCATTACAGCAGATTTAATCAATATTTAAAAACCATTAATGGATCAAAATGTCTTGTTTAATTAAAAAAAATGTGTCTGATTTAGGTTTATTTCTTTATTTATTTGTTAAAGCTACTTAGTTCTTTTAAGTTGTGGTTTTGAAATGAAACAATTTATGGTTATTTAAATCTACCATGAGATTTCCTGGTACTGTTGCACTAGGTCAATATTGAGATGTACACTATATGGCCAACATTTCAAAAGTTTGTGGACACTTGACAATCAAACCCCAAACATTGGCCACAAATTTGGAGGTACACAATCTAATTGAATGTGTCTGTACACCGCAGCATTACAACACAATTTTCCTTCACTGATATTAAGAGGCCCAAGTTAAGTTTGGAGAAGATGAACATGTGGAAGAACTTGAGTGTCCTGCACAGAGCCCTGACTTAACTCAACCACACTGAACACCTTTGGGATGAAGTGTAATGTTGCACCCCAGACCTCCTCATCCAATATCAGCTTCACACAGCCACACACCAAAATCTAGCTGAAAGCCTTCCCAAAAAAAAAAAGATTATTCATAATGTAGAGAATATCACTAATGTAAAAATGTTTTTATGGTACTGTGAGTAACCCAACCTTTGTTTTTTGGACGTTTATCCTTTATTGTAATACATTTAGAATAAATGCACAAGCCATAAAATACATTAATAGGGTCTGTAGATAATAAGGTCTGCATACTGTAGTTGAGATCTGTAGATAGTGTTGCAATGATGGTAAAGGTTTCTGTAGAAGAAAAGATATTGCACCACATCCTTATTTTCTTCACTTTCGCAGCCACAACATGCAGTCCTCTTTACAAGCTTTGGCAACATGTGGCATCTTGATGTGTCACAGCTTGACATCTTGATGTGTTCAGATTCATGAAGCATTTGGAAAGAAACAATATTATCCAAAAGGAAAGTGGCAGGCCCCATGAAGACTGAAAGGCAGTGAAAGTTATGGATCTTAGTTGAGTATCTTATGCAGTGAGAGGGTATTTGTAATAGTGATATTTGGGAAACTTGTAATTAGGACAAATGGGATGTGAGTGATTTATGGGACAGTGATATGTAAGATGGTGATGTTTGGAACAGTAACATTTGGGACTGCAGTGTTTGTGATGGTGACATTTGAGATAGTGGTATTTGGGACGGTTGTATTTGAAGTAATAATACAGTTGTATTTGTCAATATCCTTCCACTGAAGACACGATGTTACTCATCACATTGTCTTGACTAAGGATTTGTAGGACATGGCTCAACTCAGCACCAGCCCTCAGATGCATGAGGCACTTGAAATGAAACAATATTATTCTAAAGGAAAGTTGCAGGCACCCCATGTAGACTGAAGGGCAGAATGTGGTACTACCAAAAATACCAAACTGTGCATTCCAACACTAAAACATGTCCATTGAATTTATTTTAAGCAAATTTTAGCAATTGTCCACTTTCACCTTTCAGTAAAAGTTATGTCTTAAGTATCTTATGCAGTGAGAGGGTATTTGTAATAGTCATATTTGGGAAACTTGTATTGAGTCGTTCATTGTTGTCCAACGAGTTTAAATTGCAACAGCAATTTACCAAAAAAAACAAGTTATACGAGCAAGTTAAGGATGTCCAGGTATGCATCGCTTAACACCTGAGATCTTTGTGAATTTTGGATGATAAGTATGTTTTGAGATTGTATTTGCAACATTATATTGCAGTCGTTCATTCAGTGGTTGTTATCTACATATTTTATTAAAGTAATCCTAACTTTAAGGTTCCAAATCAACCTTAATCATGGTATCATGGTACTGATGTTGTGTTTTTGGGAGGCAACATCGCAACCAAATTACATCCATACAGTATGACAAGGGTAGGGTCTGGCATTGTGCTGCTGTTGGTTTATAATAAATACAGTGGTCACCACTGGCCTCCATTGTCAATGTTTGGACTATAGAGCTTCCTGGATTGATGAATGCATGGAAGATAAAGACTAATTACCAACTGTGCGTTCTCATGAGACTGTTGTTCAGAGTTTGCTCAAATCGTATAACAATTCCTAATTTGCAAAAGTAGGGACAACTTCCTAAGTGATTGCATGACCACACAATGTGACTCACAACAACCAATCGATCTGTGACGATTAACTTATTTATCATAAAGTTACAAATATAGTGTTTGTTGATTGGAATCGATTATTCTTTGAGCAAGTATAATTTATCTATGAGATTTATCCAATCAATGTCATAGAATAAAAAGAATGAATAAAAAAAGAGAAAATGTACCAATGTGTCAATTTCCTATGAATGGATTGCACCAGACTGAACTACAACATTTTATGTGGTCATCTATACAGTGGGACAAAACCTCACAGGAAAAAAAAAAGAGTTACTGGAGCTTTGCAGAAATATGGTTAAAATTGACATAAATACATGATAACAGCATAATCTGTAAATATTTTTCATCCAGTAAACATACAGTTTATTTGCAAATTCAAAAGACAAGTGTATTATTTACTATAGGATTCCCAGGAAAGTAGAATGGCAAGGGTTTAGAGATTCAATAAATAACCACCAGATGAGGGTGCTATTGAACACTTATGGATTTAAATCACAACTTCTAAAACCTTGTAACACATTAACAAATATATATCTTAAGATCATCAGCTGTTTTAAGTCAGACTCCTTGGCCTGAGTTGGGCCTTGGTTTGCATCCTAGTAGAAGATGCTCCTCAGCCATCTAGCAGTTTTATCTGCTGGTTCTGCTCGTATGGACTGTAGATTAGCTTGAAACACTGGTCTGCAGTTCCCCTGCAGCTCCACCTTGGCAAGGTCACATTTGTTTCTTCGCTTTATTTAGCAGCACTACTCTGTAAGTTTCCTTCGACTTCACTGGCTTCGTCTTGCTGTAATGTTCAGTTTGTTATTAACTGATGTTAATATACAACAGCATCATGAAGCCCAAGAAACACACCAGACAGGTCAGGGATAAAGTTCTGGAGAAGCAGGGTTAGGTCATAAAAAATATCCCAAGCTTTGAACATCTCACGGAGCGTTGTTCAATCCATCATCTGAAAATGGAAAGAGTATGGCACAGCTGCAAACATACTATACCAAGACATGGCCGTCCACCTAAACTGACAGATCGGGCAAGAAGAGCAGCATTAATCAGAGAAGCAGCCAAGAGGCCCATGGTAACTCTGGAGGAGCTGCAGAGATCCACAGCTCAACTATTAGCCGTGCACTCCACAAATCTGGTCGTTAGGGAAGAGTGTCAAAAAAAAAAAAAATTGTTGAAAGAAACACATAAGTCTCATTTGCAGTTTGCGACTAGCCATGTGGGAGACACAGCAAACATGTGGAAGAGGGTGCTCTGATCAGATGAGACGAAAATGTAACTTTTTGGCCAAAATGCAAACTGCTGCAGTATGTGTGGAGGAAAACTAACACTGTGCATGATGATGGCAGCATTATGTTGTGGGGATGCTTTTATTCGTCAGGAAACTGGTCAGAGATAATGGGAAGAATGATGGAGCCAAATACAGGGCAATATTAAAAGAAAACCTGTTTAAAAGACTTGAGACTAGGGCGGAGGTTCACCTTCCAGCAGGACAACGACCCTCAGCATACAGCCAGAGCTACAATGGAATGGTTTAGATCAAAGGATATTCATGTGTTAGAATGGCCCAGTCAAAGTCCAGATCTAAATCCAATTGAGAATCTGTGGCATGATTTGAAAACTGCTGTTCACTGATGCTCTCCATCCAATCTCACTGAACTTGAGCTATTTTGCAAAGGAATATGGGCAAAAATTTCACCCTGTAAAAGCTGGTAGAGACGGACATACCCCAAAAGACTACTAGGTGGCTACAATGTATTGATACATTCATGTAAAAAACATAATACAGTGGTTTAACTTTTTTCTACAACATGTAAATGCCTGTAAAAATACATACACTATGATTATAGAAACATGGACTTTCTGAAAATGTAAAGTTATATTCACATAATAAAAGCTCATAAAACCTATTTTGACAGAACTTTTCAATAGAATTACAATTTACAGTGAAATAAGATGCAGATAAAGTGTACAATACCAGTACTGTACCATTTTTACAGAAGACATTGTTAAAAAGGTATTATATATGGTATTACAGTATTATATATAGTATATAAAGTTAAATTTTTATTATATATTAGTGTAGCTGCTACTTGTAAAAACATTTTACAAATTCATATAATATTATAATGTTACATTATACATTTCATATATCATTATGTAAAAAAAAGTAAAATTATGTTTATAAAAATTATTTTGTCATATGAATACTCATATAGTGGAGGAGTGATCTGTTGCAATTGAACTTTCACTTTCACACACCATTCACTGTTACAGTATATGCTGTTAATAGACAAAATATTTTTTCTTAAAAAGCAAAAGTTTAAAAATATCCAAATAAGAGAAATCCAAGTCATTTTGAAGCATTTTTGTTGCGTTATTTAAATGTGAGATATGTCTTTATAATTGTAAAAACCTGTAATTTTAACAAAGTTGGGCTGTAAAATCACAGAGAGAAAATAAATATACAATAAATATACAAGAAATGTTTTACAATAACTTACTGTAAAATAACATTTGGAATTTTGATGTGATATAAGGTAACTGATTTTGTTCCATGTATTTATGATTTGATTGTTTTTTTGAGTGTAGATTGTAGATCAAAACTTTCTCTTACCATAAACATTTTAAGTTCCTCTAGAGGAATATTGTGTGAATATTGTGAAAGTCTAAGATACTGAAAAGAATGCTGCAAAGCTAAACAGGAACAAGTTGTGTGTAATTTATTACTTTAACCAGTGCTCCATCAGAATAAGCAAATATACATGTTACAAATATACAATGATTTTTATTTATTTTTATACAGATGGATGCTGCCTTTGAGAACTGATGCAGCAGCATGGTTCAAAGACAAGTCTGTTATTTATTAAAATATATATTTTCTCTGCAACAAGCTAGTGACAATTCATTCAGTTTTTGTGCAAGACTACTACTGTACAGTGGTGGTCAAAAGTAATTAGACAACATATGCCATGTAATGTATTATAGTTCTACCTGACACTGGAGACGTCTTTTTGACTTTATGTCCGATCTCATCCAGCAGGTTTTAAAGAATAAAGGTTTGCATTGCATAAAATATCAAATTATTCTTATTATCTTGGCTGTCATTATTTAAAACAATCAAGAATGTCATAAAAAAAAATTCATTTCACTTTGGTCTCATTACTTATGGCCGCTACTGTATCTTACGCATACATGAAACAGCCTCTTAGTATTGGAAAGCACAAGCGTTAGAATATCTGGACCTAGCCAATAAAAGCTACGTGTCAGAATTTGACAGTTAAATTTTTGGGAAATATCAACTTTAGGTAACTTTGATGGGAAGCAACCTGCCGAAGTATGCGAATCATTAAAAATTGGACAAAGATTTAAGGGAAATGAATGATGATAGCAAATACGCAGTCAAACACAATAGTATTCGTCAGCATCCTGCCTTTAGAAATGTTATGTGGCTTATTTTGCCTTGAGCAAGAGTTGTATGTGTCACAACACCAGCTGTGGAAGATCCAGTTTAAAGCAGCAGAAAACAGGAATGTGCCAACAATATATTATCTAATACAGCACACACACACGCACACACACAGACACACAGACACACACACACACACACACACACACACACACACACACAACCATCAAACAAATAATCTAGACTGATTCGATATAAAG